>LZPO01076125.1:29070-45368 GCA_001675575.1 Neotoma lepida
AGGGAGAGGGAAAGAAAGAGAGCAAAGAGATAAATAAAATGTGATTTAAAGCTACTTTTTACAATACACTTCTTCATAAGAGATCATGGAAGCTTTATTTGTAAGGAACCAAAGCACTGGAAAAATCTGAATGCACTATACACTGCAATATATGTCCATAGGACGAAGGGCAATCAGCCACACCACTGGTTACACTTGTTACTCTGCCAGCCCCGCAGCTTTGGAGGCACTGTAATGAGATAGGACCCTGGCCATGTGCCACATCTGCCCTGCTGTTACTAGTCTGTGGTGATTTTTGTAATGTTCTGTGTCACTGAATCAGACATGCTGTACGGGTTGAGCTCCCAAGGGCAGAAAAAAGAGGCTCCATACCCAGAATATATGTCAAATCTAGCCAAAATGAATTGCTGCCCTCCCAGGGGAGACAAGGTCCTGTGTAATCAACTTCTCACTAAGACTGCTCTCTTCAAAGGCTAATGCTGCCACAAGGCTCAGCCTCCTGGCAGACATTTGTTGGTAGGAGTAGCAAGCAAGCTCAAACTCAAGGAGTGAAAGGCCACTCTTCAGAGCCACACACACAGGCTATTTCTGATTCTGTGGAAGCAGCAGTGGGGTAGGTACAGACAACAGCTGGCTGAGGTCAGATGGCACCTTTCTGTGCTTCTCTTTCAGGGTAAGGTGCCTGCCTTTCTGTACTGTTGTGATATAAAGATCTCATTCCAATTTGTAAGGTATTCCCTTGTCTATATAGTTTTCTTGATTTTTTAAATTTAATTTTTAAAATATTTTGTATAAAATGTATTTTGATCACATTCTTTCTCCCACCCCAACTCCCCCCAGATCTTCCCCACTGGCTTTATTAGCTTTTGAGATTATTGATTATTTTTTTCCTAACTCACTCATTTTGTTGTTGTTCTTTATGGATGTTGTTTCTTATAACTTAGAATACCCTAAACATATTTGCACTAAAATATCTGCAGGTGGTTCTACTCCCTAAACTTTTTNTTGAAGACTTGGGGATTGAACCCTGGTCTTTCTACATGCTGGACAACCACTGTTACCAATGAGCTGCATTCTCAGCTCCCTTTTCACTTTGTAGTTGGGGACAATGTCGAAGCATGCTGCCGAGGTTGACATTAAACTCATTCTGTATCCCAGGTAGGTCTTTAACTTGAAATCCTCCTGTCTCAGACTTCCAAGTAGCTGAGATCCATGCCGGAGCCACCAGGCATGGCTTACGAAAGGAAATTTTATAAGCCAAAAGCTAAGCCCATAGTTTTGGTGTTATCTCTTCCTTAGTACTTGATTTCTTCTGCCCCATGAGTATAAGAAGTACTACAGGACTGCATCCTTCATCTCTTCCTCTGCGTCTCTTGATTCTTCTACCCTGTTCCCTAAACCTCTCATAGTAAAACCATGTCAGGTTGTTGGAAAACTGCCCTTATACAACAAAGTTATAAAGAAGACCAAGTCCCTGTCAAAGTCCTCTTGAGACTTGGTTTAAAGTCCCAGGCTGTGTGTGCTCTTTTCTGTCTCCCACGATTTCCCAGAAACCATCTTTTCTTTTTTGTAGTCCTGTCAATAAGAGNAGCCCATCACCCCGGCTGAGGTTTCACGTAGTGAAGTTGGTTCTACTCTACGACNTCCCACACCGCAACTGTCTGTACGTCCATTAACTATGCCAATGGAGACATTCACTTCTTTTAATTGGTTGCTTTAGCATATCTATTTACATTTTACATTTTGCTTTAAAAACATATCTCATACCCAGGCATGGTGATGCATGCCTATAATCCCAACACTTGGGGAGCTGAAGCAAGATGATGGTAAACTGTAGACTTGTATAATCTGCATAGCAAGTTCATGACCAGCTTGAGCTACATAACAAGAACTTGTCTCAGACTAATCTCATCATTATAATCATCATCACATCACCATCACATCATCACCACCAACACCATCATCACCATTGTCATATATTCCATTGGTATACATTAGAATCAAAGAATACTTCAAAGTATAAATTTACAAGGCCTCTCTGGATGGTTGATACATGTCTTTAAATATCTGTTTAGTAAATAGATGAAATCTTCTTTGCCTTGTTAAAAGTCCCTTTGAGCTTATACTTTTCTATCAAACTGGAGTGAGCTTTACCTTTTCTCAAATCTACTCAGAATTTCAGTATTATTGTCCCTACTAAGAATGACTGAGGCNGGGAGGTGGTGGCGCANGCCTTTAATCCCAGCACTTGGGAGGCAGAGGCAGGCAGATCTCTGTGAGTTTGAGGCCAGCCTGGACTACCAAGTGAGTTCCAGGAAAGGCGCCAAAGCTACACAGAGAAACCCTGTCTCAAAAAACCAAAAAAAAAAANAAATAAATAAAATAAAATAAAAAGACTGAATGACATATACCCTCCATAAAATGATTTTCATTATTTACCCATTGAATTTATTATAAATCTCTTTTATAGAAATAACTTTTAGGGCTGCCAGCTTAAGTAACTGTCTACACCCATCTTATTTACTCTGAAGTTTTCTAACCTCATACAGTAAAATGCATTGATATATTCTCAAATATTTATAAAACAAATTACTATGAGCCACAGATAAAGAGAATGTATTATTTTAATCACTAATCTCTCTTTTAAAATATGTGAAAACATTTCTCATATTAATTAAAACAGTGGTAGGCCCATTTTATATGTCACATCAAATTTAACAGAGAAGTTTATATTGTTTCCATATTATTATAGATATATGCTTGGTTTCCTTTGAATTATGTGGATATAAGGAAATGAGTTTCATAAAACCTGATATTTTATGAAACTTTTTCAAAAGATCTTTAGTGTTAATTTTCCCACTCTATATTCCTTCCTCTATCCTGTTCTCCCATTCTCTACCCACTTAACCCTTAACCTAACACTTAATGGAAAGCTTACTTATATAAATATATATACNCATATATAAAAGTAGAGTTACCTTACAATGGGGTGACATAGCCCCTTACTAGATATCACAGACTAACAAAAAGTCCAGTGCCAGGAACAGATTACCAGTTTTGGAGCTGTTGGTAATGGGGTCCCAAAGACTCTCAAACATTGCAAGATATTGCCCTTGGTTATCTTCAGAACTTGTAGGTAAGATCCTGTTGTTAAAAATACCACATGCTTGAATCATAGAATATGGAGAAATCAAGCTGGTACTTACCTGGACACTTCATCCCTACTGGCTAACTCTCATAGTGATGGAAGATGCTGTATTTGATAGTGGAAGAAAAAATAATCACTGGTCTTACCCCACTGTGAACCCTACAAGCTACCATAATGACTAGCTGGGCAAGACATNCTCAATGGCAAAGTAGTGACATGAATATCATGGAGTATTTATTTGCTTTTTGATTGGATTTAAGATCCACTCTACAAGATGAAACCTATATCTGGAACTATTATCTGGACCAAGAACGTATGGCTAGACAGGTATTGAGACCTAAAGTAGAACCTACTGCTACTGTTCTGCTAAATGGACATAAAATCAATGGCTTACTGCTACATCAATATTCAGTCCTCATCAGAGAAGCTTCTTCTTGCAGTAGATGACAACACAGAAACACACAACTGGAAAACATTCAGAGAATAAGAGACTGCAGATGCTCAGCCCTACTCGAGAAATCTGCATCACATCCAGTATTCCAAGGCTCAATCATCATCCTAGAAGAGGGGTCATGGAGATTGTAGGAACCAGAGATGCTGGATGACTACAAGGAAATAGTGTTTTCTTGACACAGCATGGCAGTAGCACATATGTTGTCACAGTGTTTGTGACAACATACACAAGCCCTGCACAAGCTCAGCCAGGAAAAACCCCAGCATGCAGCAGGTAGGTGGGCATAAAGCTCCATCCCCAGCTGAGAAAGTATTGGCAACTAATCGCTGCCAGGAAAGGAGTCAGTTTTCTTTAAGAGTGTGGTCCTGGCAAGTCCACCATACTCCAGTGGATGACCACACAGCCAAGAGTGTATGGGAAGCACTAATTAGGCTTGATGGATTTTCCAGAAAACAAACAATAAAAAAATAGGACACAAAGTTAGGTGAGTAGGGAAAGGATGGTTCTGGGAGAGAGTTAAGAGAGNGAAAAATAATATGACCAAATACAGTTTGTTAACTTCTAAAAAAATTAATAAAAATATTTTTAATTTTTATCCATTTTTTTCTTTTTAGATTTTTTTAGTGTTTTATGTGTATTACCGTTTTGCCTACATGTACATATGTACACCGTGTATGTGCCTGTTACCTGTGGAGATCAGAAGGCATCAGATCTCCTGGGACTGGAGTGACAGATGGTTGTGAACCACCATGTGGGTGCTGGCAATCAAACTCAGATCTCTGCAGGAGCAACAAGTGCTCTTAACCACTAAGCCAACTACCCAGCTCAATAAAAGTATTTTAAAATTATGCTTTATTTATATAAGTCTGATAAGGGCCAGGGAACATAGCAAAAGCAGAGCCAGAAAGAGTGTAAGAGCTGGAGGATGGGGTACAGTGCCATGAAGCACTGCCTTCCAAATGTGATAGCCATGGCAGCAGTGGAGTTCCCCCAGCATGGGTCCCTCAACCTTCTATAACTGGATGGAGAAATTACCCATGGGACCCCACTCCTTCCTGTGGAGCTACTGACTCTTAATGGTTATGTGGGAAGGTGGGTCATTTTCTTCAGTGGTATAGTCACTGAGAGTGAGATAGGAAAAGGAGTTCAGAAGGACGAGAACAAGCAATGGGGTGGAGGGGAGGAGAAAACATAATCACAATATGTTATGTATATATATGTATATGTATGTGTGTGTGTGTGTGTACAATATATACAATTCAATATATACATGTGAAACTGTTTAAAATATAATGCTAGGAAAGTGATGTTATATTTTAACTATTATTTTAATATAATGTGTCTACGAACTGTGAGGAAGGCANTAAGATTTAAGAAGACAGAAATAGGGTCAGTGGGGTGGCTCAGTGGGTTAAAGTACTTGCCACCAAGTCTGATGGCCTGAGTTTGACCCTTGAGCCCCACATGATAGAACAAAAGAACCAACTCCCACAAGTTGCCCTCTGACACTTACACACTTGTGCACACAACAAATGAATAAAGACATTAATTAATTTATTAATTAAACACAGAACAGATAAAGGACAAGCAGAAAACTCAAGCTTAAACTTCTTCTATCCTATATAGGTGCCATTGGGTNTATCCCTTTGTAGGTACGTATTTTGGTTTCATGTATATTTAAATTTGTGCCACAAAAAAATGGAGTGTTTGTTTGTTTGTACAACCTTAAGAACCTTGGCCTAGACTCTGAAGGAGAAGAACTGTGACATAAAAGTCCTTTTCTCNGTAATATCTTGCATGGCCACTGGCAGAATATAACCTTCTGTGAATGCTACTAAGAAAAAATGTAAACTTTTTCCTATTTATTATNAGTAATATAACTCATTTTTCTTGTACATTTATAGAAAATAACTGTCACTAGTAATAGAGATTTTATCATTGACAAGCACCATGCTGATGATTTAGTGCAATGTCCTGTTTAATTTTCTAAACCATCAAGACAAGCATTGCATAATGAAAAATTCTGAATAGTCACATTTCCATGACTAAAAAATCTTTTAATGTGGGGAAGTTAAGAATCATTCTAAAGTTTCCTACAGACTTTGGACAAGTGTAATATCTGAACAGAGGTGGACCTGGTGGTCTTTCTTTTCCAAGTTAAAAATCTCTGCACTACATATGTTTTTAATATTTCATCTCAATAACATCTTTATTACATTCAAGGTTAACTATTTGAGCAGAACTGTACAAAGAAGATTTTTTTTTTTAAGAAAAAGCCTAAGGGTTCAACACTATCAGAGATGAGGGTCATGCTTCCTGTTTGATTTGGCTTTTCTTATGTGTGTGGATAAACATTTCAAGTTGCCACCTTAGTAGGAGTAGACAGGAGTATCTGTCTCCACAACACAGATTTATCCCAAAGCCAAGGTGAAAGGGGGAGAGAATGGGAACTTGGTGCAGAAACCACATCAGGATCAGCTCCATCCTCACACAGCTGCCACGTCATACTCATGGAGAACTGTCCAGGCACAAGGCATTTAGGAGGGAAANGGTAAGTCACCCATCTAACTCAGAAATGAGAGGATCCAAGTGGTCCACAAACTAGAAAGGACTGGTGTGTGCTGCAGAAGAGAACCTCACTGGGAATTATGACAATAAGGTGTGGCACACNCTAAGCAGAATAAACTTCTTTATTTTATTCCACTAAGGACATAAGAGGATTAAGTCTTTACTAGTTAACGTGTTATCTCCGTTATGGACTCTCCAACTGAATGGTTTTAATTTTGACAAATAAAGGTTNGTTTCCCACACAGTCCACCAGGGTGCAAAAAGAAGGCTACCCTCAGCTTGGCCCCATTTTCCATGCTCCTGTGGAACTGAGGGAAAGGCTCTTTCTCTCTTGAAAGACTGGCCCTTATTCCAATACGCTCTAGCCTGTCTGAGCAGAGAACATTTTAAATCATCATAATTATATTTCACANGGCAATAAACACTTTCAGTTTAAGTGCGCATAATTTGTCTCTTTGTCTGATTCTCTTTGTTGCATTAGTTTTCTCCATGGTGAGCACAAAATAACAGGATTCATGATGATTCTCTAGATTACTCCTCCCCCCACCTTTTAAAAATGATCAGGATGCTTTGCTTACTTTTTTAAGGAAGAAAAACAAAGTTGGGTTTTAGAGAAAATTTATCTTTCTAAGCATTTGATGTGTGCGTGTGTGTGTGTGTGTGTGTGTGTGTGTGTGTGTGTGTGTGTGTGTGATTACAAAAGTTCTTCTTCCAGTAGGAAGCCAGGTTTCCTGCATTTTCTGCATATCTTCTAAGTCTGTCCTCTAGCCAGTCTAAAGTTGACCTAATTAAGGGTCAGCGCTGGCTGGCCATGATGGTTGTTCAAACGCAGCAGTGAGTGCAATCCTAACCTCTGGAGCACATGGTGCATTTTTTCACTCTCTCTCAGAGTCCACCTGTTCTGTGGTCTAGTGGAGGACTGCAACCCCATGAAGTCTGCTCCCTGGCTCGAGACCATCACATGTGCACTCAAGCTGCTAGCATCCAGCCAGCTGCAGCCCGACCACCATGTTATCAGATGACGGATGGCTTCATATCAGGTGTTTAAACCTACGAGCTACTACCCCATCTGGTAAATGATTTGAGATGTCTGCCCTTGCTTGATGAATGGGGAAAGTGACAATGCCAATCAGAGTGACCCCTGTGGCCTCCCTGCTGCTGCCCCAATAGCCACTGTCTTGTTTGCCCTACTGCTTTACTTTCTCAATTCTGCTGTCACTCAGCTGATGTTAGACCTATTGTCGCTAAATTGTTGCTAACTTGCATCATTAACCCATATATTTTCCTTGCAATGACCTTCATAAAATAGATTCCAGGACACCAACAGACTTGTGGTCAGAAATAAATGGCAAGACATGAGATTCAGTCCAGTAATTTTAGAGGATGTTTCCCACCACTTCTCTCAATATGTTTTGAAGTAATGTTATTTGGAGGATACTGCATATTTTACCTTGAAGTCAAACTAGGGTCCTGTGTAAGAAATACAAAAGTATTGTGTTGTACATAGATCTGAAGAATAAAAATCCCTTTGTAGGGGATGGGTGACAGCTCAGTGTGTAAAAGTGTTTGCTGTCAAGTGTGAGGGCTTAAGTGCAAATCCCCAGAACCCACAAAAAAGCAAGCACGTACCATAAGCATCTGTAATTCTGATGCCCCCACAGGGAGGGAGAGACAACAGAATCTCTGAAGACTCTGGCCAATACCTGAGGCCTCCTCTAACTTCCACATGTGTACCATGATATGTGTGGACTCACACACACACACACACACACACACACACACACACACACACGTGTATCTACATACACAAACATAATTATTAGCTGGAAGGTGACCGTCAGTATCCCTTTGTGACTATTTCAAGGTTTTTCCAACCCCCTTTTCTGAAACAGTTTCTGATTTTGCCATCTAATTTTAAAAAATTAAAGTTTTTATGAAGCNGTAATGTGCTGGTCACTGCCGACTTTTGCTCAATATGATCACTCCTATAAGGAACATGAATGCTTGAGGCAACATTGACAGAGCTCAAGATAAAATTTGGATTTCACTCAGTGGAATTAGCATTTCTCCTCACCCTTTCTGTTGTGTTTGAAGATGCAGTCTGCTTACAGGCAGTGTATCATATCAATTGCTCGTCATAGCAAGCACCAAATAATGGAGATTAAACACAAAGCACAAACACTTCTCAAACTGTTTTCTATGCAGTATTTGTTTTCATTGCCATGTCCAAATGACTGTGAAAGGCTTGGGAGTCAAGTACCAATTGTTTTATTTTTAATTTGAAGATATATTGTCATCTAGATCTTTAATGAAAATGCTGCTTTCTTNCCCCACCCCTTGTCATAAAGCATTGCATTTTTTTGTGACCATGAACAGTGAATAAACAAAACAAAGGAGGCATTTAATGGGAATGACAGCACAGCAGGTACATTTATGATTTAGTATCATTTCAGTTTTCATCCAGGAAAATTGTCAGCCGTTCCAGGAATAAAAAAATAAAATGCTATGTACTGTGTGGTGTAACCTCTTTAAATTGGCAATTTGTAGCTGTTTGATAATTCATTCTTAAGCAAACCTCAACCACTTGCTACCTGCTGAATTCATTAGCCTGTCCATCTTCCTATTCCCTGTAGAGCCTGGGGAACTACGATTGTTAGAAAAGTGCTCTGCTGCTGTGTATATTTGCTACTTAATATGTGTGTGTATGTGTGTATGTGTGTGTGTGTATGTGTGTGTGTGTGTGTGTATGTGCCACTTATTTTTATGCAATTGTTTTAGAAAGATGAACAAAGCCCCTCCCCCTTTTTTGGTCTTGGAGATAAATATTAACATTTTCTGGATGTGTGGCAACAGATCCATTTCAGATAAATAATGCATTACACACTGTGTTGTATGCAGTAGAATTTTTTTTAATTCAGTTATTGAGCATAACATGCAAAGCTCAATATAGAAACTACCAAATTTTAGGAGCAACAGCTCTCTGTATGTGGCACATTTGCAAATATGAGTATTTCAGGGTGCAAATTAAAATAGTTTGATGCACCATATCACACTTTCTCAATGAAAGGGAAACTTTCCTTGTGCTTACTATAAACACTTCATTTACACGTTTATTTGAGACTTTGTTAAATTAGATTATGTAAACACAGGCTGGATAGCAAGTCAGATTTAATACACACGAGTTTTGAAACTGACTTGCAGAGCATGGCAAACATAAAAGTATAAAGGACTTCACCAAGATTTATTGATTCACGTCAAGGCATCATTACTTTTCAAAGTGTGAAAAATGATCATATATTTATGACCTGCCGACTGAAGCTGTTCTGTGAATTAGCAAAGCTCTGGAGAGGAGCAGCCTAATTGCATTATCATAGAATCAGAGATGGTTGTCAATTTCCCCCATTTAGCTTTTCTCCCTTAGTTTGTTAAAATGAAGGTGCCATACGTTGGTTGAATTCACTAATACCCTGATGAATGAGGTATTTTCCCAGAAGGCTGGCTACAAGTATAAACAGTGAATTAGGAATGAAAGACCATCAATCATATCTCCTTCAAGCATATCCCTGCCCTGAGAGTATCCATTATATATTAGGGCCACTTTCCAAAGTTCTATGCAGTATTCACTGGCAAAAACACGTCAATTGTTCATAATCTTTGATGTCCCCTGTGGAAACTGCAGTCATAAAGTCAGACACTTTCTTCATTAATACAATGATCAATAATTGTGTCTCTTGTTTCAGCAGTTGTGTTTCTGTTTTAGAAATACACAATGCAGTCTACCCTGTACACGCTATTGTTTCTCAACAGTACCCTAACCAAAAGACTGGACTCCGCTATGATGGCTGTTTCAGTCTGACAGGAGCCAGGAACCAAATGTTTACACTTATATTTTGGTTATCTACAAGTCTAGGATGACCTGGGGATTTATGTAATGGTTTCGTTTTGGTTTTTCATTTTGAGGTTTTTATTTTTTTCTTTGTTTTTATGCAGGGTCAGATTTTGCCCTCAGGCACCCATGTATGGTTCCCTTGGGGTTCAGTCCCTTTAATGGAAATTACAAGTATGCATCCAAGGGCAAGATTCTTCCCTGGGGGATTTATTCTGCCTCAATGTGCAAACATAATTCTCATTAAAATTAATAAGAATTGTACATATGCATCTAGGGAAGAAATAGACTCCTCCTAGATTCAGACCACCCCATTCTGGTTTATGAAGGAAAAAAAATAAAACTAAAAGAGGCAGCACCTGCCATGGAGGTGGGCGTGCAGCCAGGGAGTGTGATTTCAGATGCACAACCAAAGTGTTCAGTGTTCACCTGTACCATGTGTGAGGCACAAGTCCTTTTCTCTTTCTTCATTGCAAAAGCTTGTACAGGGACTCTAACCAAGCTCTAATTTGCTAAGCTTTTCTTGAGTTACAATTATTCCCATGATGTCTTCTCCAGAGCATTCAGAGAAACTGGGCCTTGCTTATATTTGATTCTTAGTTTGTGGGTTTGGGATCATTTGTGTTTATTGGAATCATTGGGCCATAATATTTGTCTATTCTTTCCTTTTGTAATGCTTCAAAAATACCTCTTATTTGACTAGCTAAGTGGTATTTAACTCCTGGTGTGTTTTAGGGTCTAAGAAATCAGCTTTTATTCTGGGGAAATGCAGCTTTAATGCACACATTGCTAAACTTGTGTAAATTCAACCAAACATCTTTCGACTGAATGAATCTATGCAGCAACAGCATGAAGAAAGAAAAGTTGGCATTAATCTGCTCATTTCTGTTGTTGCAACAATAAATGAACCACAAAATTATTATCTAACCCATCTGAATAACATCTTGTTTCTAAAAACCAAATAATTCCCAAAATATTTAGATGCTTATCCGAATGTGAAGTTTGGGTCTATTCACTACTAAAAACCAGGAGATTATAGACATTATCACTTTTATCAACTTAGCTTCGCCAGTACAAACAACATACTAAATCTGTCTTCAAGTTCTTTAAAAAGTAGATATGGGAGGCTGATTTTTCTTAAAGATTTATTTTAGTTTTTCAAATTATGTGTAGGTGTGTGTGCATGCACATGGATATGTGTGCATTAGTGCAGCAACCCACGGAAACCAGAGGTCTTGGATCCCCTGGAGCTGGAGTTACAGACAGTTGTGAACTGCCTGATGTGGGTGCTGGGAACCAAACCGATCTCAGGTCCTCTGGAAGAGCAGCTGGCGCTCTTGTCTGTGCTCTTACCTTTCCATCCCCAGACCAATTTTAAAATCAACCAAATGCAGCTTAAATTTCTACCAATAAAAACATGAGTGTAAGCCCTGGTTGGCAAAATACCTGATTTCCTTGCTTGGCAGCTACAGCTCTTTGGGTATGCAGGACAGTCAGAGAAAGGCTTTAGAACTTGGATTTGGGTAAAATAAATGACCAGAACCAAATGGCTTGCTCCTAAGTCCACTGAGTGGGAAAGCCAGCTACAAACAGCAGGCCACCAAAGCTTCCAGGAAGAGCATTCCCTCTACCCATCGGGTAAAGGAACACCACCCCCACGAGCCCAGGACCTTGGCACATTCAGGAACTTCTACCTCAGCAGAAATCCATGGAGCTTCTCCATGAGGAGAAGCAGCCAGCTTTCCAGAGGTTGGTAAGCCATCCAGAATTTAAAAAAAAAAACTGAAAGATTCCAAAGCAGGCCACTTGTGTGATCCAAGAACCTAGCAAAGACACCAGCTAGGTTTGTCTGAAGATGCTAAACTATGTGCCATCACATCAAGTCCTCATCAGCCAAAGTCATGCTGTTGGTTCCTGAGATACTGGAGAACTGAAGTGGCTATGGTTTTTGTGGCAGTTTTATAGTAAATTTGTAAAATACCTTGGTTTAATTTGTGACATTTGTGTAAGAAGTTGTTCGTGCAACATTTGTATTTAAATAATTCCATATTTCACATGACTGCAGTGAAGAAAGCACATGGCTCCAAGTGGTGATTGTGCCAATGGGTGGGGGGACCATTTATTGCTTCCCACTATGCACATTTCTGTATATTAATGACATGAAGCATTATTTAAATACTAGAATGAGTAAATAACTGATCCAACTAGTTAAGTCTACAGTAGTATGTGGGCTCTGTCCAGGGTGATGATGCGAGTCTTAATCACAATGCAACTTATAGTTCTTTAATTAAAAAAATAAAAATGAAAATGAAAAGTCAGCCTGGTAGTTATAGAATACACTGCGTGCTTGTGGTTGGGATATGTAACTTTGAATCTGCGTGGTTTTCTCCTAACTAGATTTCACTTTTTTCACAAGTACTATGTGTTATCCTTTGTATGCACCCTCATTCTACTGCATGCTAATAATGCACTGTGAAGCTGCCAATGTAAGCAAACACTGAATAGATATGCTCTAGAATAAAGTAAGTGATTCACACCACCATCCTATGCTGTTCATATTCTGAACTAGTTAGTGAAAGTTTTCATTGTATTGGGCATGCTCTTATAATTAGGTTGAGTGTTTTTGTTTTTATGACGCTGCTGTTGTTGTCTTCTCCAAGAGGTAATGATATAAGGTTTCTCGTTCCCTTGAATCAGAAGTGAGTTTGCATGGAAGAAGGACACAGTTCAAGCTTATGGTACCTCTGCCAGTTAAGATGGTTTGGGGTCAGGTGCTAAGAAACAATTTCCACAAATTAAAATAGCCCATCCTACAGGGAAGCTCAGTAAGACTCAGTGAAGTTATAGAGGGAGACTCACTGAGACTCAGAAAGCTGACAACTCACAAGTCTCAGGAAGTCCCAGAAACTGTCTAATTCAGGAGGCTCTTCCCTCCCCAGGATTNTATAAGCAGTCAGGACTCTGAGAAGACCCTCCCCTCATGGAACTGCCTGAAAGCCAGCAGTAAGTACTCCACTTCCACATTTTGAGAATCTTCACCCATGCCAGGGTGGCTTTGGGTGATGCAACTGCCTTTGAGTCCTATGCACCTGAATTTAGCCAAAGTCTTACAGGTAACTACAGTAAACTCGTTGACTCACCAAGGTAGACTACAGTGGTATTGTTGCTGTGATTTGTTGTTCCGTCCCATATAGGTTGAGTAGAGGTTTGCTCACATCATCCCAGAAATAGTGTCATATAAAATCAAGTTACATCTGGTTGCTATACTAGAAAAAGCCCTTTTGTAGAGATAGACTTCCAAGTGCTTTTATAATTTATCCTACTATTAACCTGGCATGGTGACACATAAATTTAATCCCAGTACTCACAGGGCAGATGCAGGTAGATCCCTGTGAGACCACCCTGGTCTACATAGTGAGCTCCAGGCCAAACAGTACTACATAGTGAAATGTTTCTGGAACATTTAAGTCAATGTTATATGTGGAATAAATCTATAAATAAAGCTGTATCCATCTGACTTTTTAAAAATTATGTTGCATTTATTTAGTGTGTGTATATTTGTGTATGTGTGTGTGCGTGCACATCCACACACACTTTCCATGGTGCATGTGTAAAGGTTAGAGGATAACTTGCTCAACTCACTTTTCTCTTCCATAGCATGGGTTCTAGGGATCAAACTCTGGTTGTCAGGCTTGGTGGCAAGTGCCATTACCCACTAAGCCATCTCACTGGCCCTCATTCAACTTTAAAATAAAATAAGTACATTGGGTACACTTTTGACTAAAAGATACAATGCATCTAGGCTATGATATCTGCTTAAAAGAAAATGTGCCCACTATAATATCTGCTTAAAAGAAAATATGTTCAAAAATCGAACACTCATGAGATCCTATAAACAGATAAATTAACCCCCTGCCCCAATGCTCACTTGCAAGCAAGTTGTCTAAGTCATTCACTGATCATAATTTTAAGTAAAGCTAAATGGTNAGGTTCATTTTTTAGTTGGGGTAGTTGCATTTTGAGCCTCTTTATGTCTGAGTAATAATTCTTGGGCCCAGAAAAAGATCAAGAATACAGTCTATATGATATCAATCTTTTANAGAATAATTTCATTTCTTACTCCAAAGCTGATTTCAAGACAACACCTTGAATGTCCCTTACAATTGTCAATGACAGCCTTATTTCCTGATTCTCTCTATGTGTTACTAGAAACTCTTCCTCCTCATCCTGAAGCCTCTTCTATCTTCAAGTTCCCATCACCAGCCTTCCTCCATGGCAGACCCACTTCAATTCAAGATGGGAAAAAAAAAGAGATATCGACATCTTTGATAGTGATTTCTACTTTCTGAAGCAATTTATATTAATAACAGACAGAAAAGCGCAAAGAGAAACATGGGAAATGTTTGTACTTCAGTTCATGCCACATTCTGCAGAATGTAGGCTATAAANCCATGTACAGTGATACAGCACACTATTCTGAAAACTAGGCAAATTATAAATGTATTTAAAAAGTGAGTGTGATTACTTATTTTGAATGAATATGCAGTGGCATAAAGTTGTTTTTTTTCAAATTACCTCTATGAGCTCAATTTTCCTCCTCAAATTGAACTATCACCCACAAAATATGTTCTGCCTTCCACTTAGCCAAGGAAGTAAAGAGACTTCATTGATATCCATATGGCCTCTCATGAAGTAATTANTACATGTGTCCGCAGTTATTTCTACATACCTGTAAAAGCAAGCTATATTTTTAATCCTAGATATCCCAGTGTGTGTGAACTCTTAGTCTCTTCCTGAGAGATGAACAAGCAGACTTAACTACAAGTTGTCTAAATACGTAAATGTCAGATTAGTTAAATTCATTTCAATGCTAATAGAATCCTAAATGGATGAGAATGACATATGGATTAAGAGAGGGCATTAGCTCCCTAGAACTGGAGTTACAGATGGTTAGAAGCCACTATATGGGTGCTGGAAAACAAACCNAAGTCCTCTGCAAGAGCAGCAAGTGCTCTTAACCACTGAGCCATCTCTCCAGACCCTTACCTTATAACTTTTATTACCATTCCTTATTCAATTTCCTATTCTCACACAAATATTTCTTTTAAGTTCCTGCATTCTTTGGAATATTTTTAAGTTGTTATCTCCTAAAGTATATAACAGAATTTCTTCTCTCTTTCCAATATTTAAATTTCACAATTCATTACACTCTTCCACATGCTCTTTGTATTGAAGTGAGTGTACCTCCTCTCTTTAAAATGGAAAATGATCGTTCAGCCATAGTTTCATTTTAGTTCAACAGGAATGGTTTTGTGGTTCAGCATTTGAGTAGAATGTTTGGTTGGGGGTTTTCATCTCATTGTGCAGTAGCATCTGGAAGAACTTGTAAGATGAATGTATGTTTCTTTTGACTTAACCATTTTGACATTCCTTGTTCTGCTCATGGGGACAGTTAATTCTTTTCATATGTTGAACTATCTTTTATTTTAGAAATATATTGATTAATTAAGATGTGTACTTTTCTTAGTATGTGGTTGCACTTAATTAATGAACCAGTATGCTATTTAATGTTTTACATAAGGGATTTAGTAGTGGTGTCCTGAGCTAGACTTTATGTCACCAGTATGTAATGCATGGAGCCTGTGTTAGCCACTTTCCCATGTCTTCTCATACACTTACCTTTAATCTGATGGCTTTTATTTAGGGTTTCAGCACTTGGGTATCTTTTCAACTTTTCCACAGTTGCTCATCTCCTCACACTAGCTAGCAGCTCTTATGGGTTGTGGTCACTTACACTCTCCTAATGAAGTACCTATGTTATCATACTTTTATGATGATAGTGTATGCACTAGTATTTTGAAATGGGCAAGGGCTTTTGGACAAGATCCCCAAAGCTCAGGCAACAAAAGCAGAAACAGACAAATGAAGTTGCATCAAACTAAAAAACTTCTGTGTGCCAAAGGAAAACATCAACAGCCTAAACAGGCACACTACGGATCGGGGAAAGCCTGCATACCGTGGGTCTGACAGGGGGCAATATCCATAATCTATAAGGGGCTCCAGAGACTGCAAAGCAAAAGCAAAACACCCAATTTTAAAATCTTTGACAGAGATCTAAATAGAGATTTCTAAAAAGAAGACATTCAGATACGAAAACCTTCTCACCTCCCCTAATAACCAAAGACATGCAAAGGAACACCAGACAGAGGAGTCACTGCACCCCAGTGCAAACGGTTCTTACC
>LZPO01076125.1:49809-63853 GCA_001675575.1 Neotoma lepida
AAAAAAAAAAGTAAAAGAAAAGAATGCAGTTGAATACATAGCTAAAGAAAATTAAACTATCAAGACAATCCAAATAATGATATAATCATTTCATTCGTTTGCAATTTCTCCTCTATTATAGAATGCAGTCCCAGAATTTACAGTCTCAAGTGACATTGCTTTCATCTGGGGGCACCAATAGGTGTATGTTTTGTACAAATCGACTGTGAACTGATTAACTTATTTGGAAGATACATGGTTTGGGGATGAAGAAGCAGGCCCGATGAAGGGCCAGCATGAACTATCCCATTAGACTTAGTCTCTGGTTCTGAGATTTATATTCCCATGTTTATCACTATTGAATTGATAATAATTTTGAAGATAGAAATGGGTTATTGTTATTTTGTTGATTTTGGTTTGTCTGTTTTCCGGGATGAGACAGGAGCTCACTGTGTAGATCAGACTGGCTTCCTACTTGCAATCCTCCTGCTTCAGCCTCCAAAGCTCTGGGGTTACAGGTACATGCCATCATGCTAAGCCAGAAACTAATTTTCATGTATGTTTATGTTCCAAGCACTCAACACCATGTCAAACATACAGCAAACACTAAAAATAGAATTTTTTGAATGAAGGCACTTACTTTTTCTTTGATACACTGAAAACAATTACATTCTACTGCCACCATGTCTGGCACTCAGTAAACCTTCATTCAATAAAAACTTCTGGGGATGGAGTGATGGGGATATTGTTCTGTATGCTGTGAATATATGTTGCTCTGATTGGTTGATAAATAAAGCTGTTGGCCAATGGTGAGGCAGAATAAGGTTACNAAGGACATTCTAACTAGAGAGAGAGATCAGAGCAGAGCAGAGCAGATGCTGCTAGCTGCTGCTAGCTGCTGCCAGATATAAAGGTACTGAAAGGCCACAAGCCACATAGCAAGTATAGATTTATAGAAATGGGTTAATTTAAGATATAAAAGCTAGCTAATGAGAAGCCTGAGCCATTAGGCCCTAAGTTTGAAAATAATATAAGCCTCTGTGTGTTTTTTTGGGACCAAGTAGTTGTCAGATGTGTGGGTGGGAGAGATTCGTCCTGATTGCAGGGCCCGGGCAGGACACAGAAAAACTTCCAACCACAGATGGCGCCCATACATGGTGGCAAGAGTTTTCACCTGAAACCTGAGAGAATTTAATAAGAGATTCTAAAACAGAGCCCAAAACAGTTTCCTACTTTGTGTCTCATGCAGGCTGAGATATAGAGACGCCAAGGTACAGAGACACCATGGCATGCAGACATGAGCTACAGTATGGCAGGTTCACAATGTGTAGGCTTGAGTCAGCATGGCAGATTCCTGCTGCAATACACAGAGATGTCTCCAAGCTGTGCAGCACACCGCATAATGGATTAAGCCTTTACTCATACAGACAAAAAGGGTTTATGGACCAGCTGCATGCTACCTTGATGGCAGCATAGACCCCAGAGTTGGCGGGGTAAGCATGACTCTCCTGGGTACCCCTGCCATGTTGAAAAGCTGAGGTGGGTGGAGTCAGCAGCCAAGGCTGCAGGTCCTAGCCACTCAGTTTAGCAATTTAAAATCTCTCCTGGCCAGAAAGGATTATAGATTCAAAATAAGGAAGATTCAGATGGAATAAACCTCTAAACAGTTTACAGTGTATGTAAAAATGTACATAGGCTTGGAAGAGAGAGAAAAAGGTATATATATATATATATATAGTTTTAAAAAATAAAGTCTTTAAAAAGACAGTAAAATTAATATACAAAATAAGCCATGTAAAGAAGGAAATCACACAGAATGTCTGGATTATATTGTCTTTGGGATTTTTTAACTGCAGAAAGACATTTGATTGTAAAAGCTGCTGAGTTAAATCAATATGTATATTTTAAAGGTATCTCAATTTCAAAATTTACGTCTAAGGACATGTTGCTTTGGAAAAGAGGTTCTGATTTTGTTTCCATAGAAGATGAAAACCTATAGATTGCTTCCAGGCTAATATGGTTTGATCAAGTAAGACCCCCTGAGAGGCCCAGANGATCCAACATCCAAACAGCTTCAAGGCAACTGGCTCAAAAAATAAAACATCACAGACTAGTCCAGTCAGAGCTTGACCATAATTCTTAATTTTCTCAGAATCCCCATAAGAATACAGCACCCTTTATCAGGAGGAAGTAGCCTAGAAAACTAAGCCCACATTCCCAAAAACTNGACTATGGATGTTTGTCTTTGTTTAGAGATTGGTTAAAAATTGTTATTGGCCATAGTCAATATCTTTCTAAAAGAAGAAAGGGGAATATGATATGGAAACATAGGATATATGTATGATAGTATAAAAGGGTGGATTGTTGAACCTACTTTTAAAGAGCAACTTGTTTAAAATGTTTTGTATTAGAATAGATTTTAGTTTATTGATACAAATTAAAGTTAATTTTGTTATACTGTATATATATTTCTACTCTCATTTAAGGTATTATGTTTATGTAATTCATTTAAATTGTAATGGATAATTAAGAAATACAGATTAACAATTAGTCTTCTGTGATAATCAAGCTTATAGTCATGTTAAGTTTTTTAGGTATACAAAGATATATTTCAGATAGATAGGTAATCTTCAAACACTTCAAAGACCTAGAGAATATGGCATTTAAAATGTTTTAAAAATTTAGACTTTCTGGACAGTGAGACGTGTCTGCTCCTGGCAGCACCAATTTACTTCAGAGAGAAAGATGAACGTCGAAGACACTTCATATGGAGTTTATCTTCTTCTTGGCAAAAATAGCCATTTGGGCAAGAGGCTGTTCTTGCCTGGACTGCTTAAAAAAATGTTGTATCAACTGGACATTCAGGACCCATAGGAAGGTGACCACTGCAAGACAAGCAGGTTCCTGCTTCACAGAACAAACTGCCAGACACTCTACAGTACACAGAGAAAAATGACTAAAAAACTCTGGACCTATAGGCTGAAGATAAATGCCCCAACATTGCAAAGGAACTTTGAATGACTGTCCAGGCAGCTAGCTGTCTCTGTCATTCTAGAATTATGGAAGTTGCTTACAATGCTCTTCCTGTTTACTTAGGTAATATTATATCCTTCTGAGGTCTTTGATATAGTTGAAGACTAGATATAATTTTCCTTGGTTATGATAAAAGATAAATTAGATATAAAACTTTAGACTCACAAATACAAGATAGATAAAATATTTTCTTTAATTTTGCCAAATACAAATAGACTAGATATTGTAACTATAATTCTTGCTAGATAACTGTTTCATTTTATGTAATTTTACTATGTTAAAGTTAAAACCTTCCTTTTAAATAGAAAGAAAAGGGGAAATAATGGGGATGTCGTTCTGTATGCTGTGAATATGTGTTGCTCTTATTGGTTGATAAATAAAGCTGTTTGGCCAATGGTGAGGCAGAATAAGGTTAGGTGGGACATTCTAACTAGAGAGAGAGGAGAAGAAAGCAGAGCAGAGCAGACNCTGCTAGCCGTCACCCAAAGAAGCAAGATGTAAAGATACTGGAAGCTGGCAAGCCACGTGACAAGTATAGATTTATAGAAATGGGTTAATTTAAGATGCAAGAGCTAGCTAATGAGAAGCCTGAGCCATTAGGCCCTAAGTTTTTAAATANTATAAGCCTCTGTGTGTTTACTTGGGTCTGAGCGGCCATGGGAGCCAAGCAGGACCAGATAAAACATTATACTACAGTGGAGGGGTGGCTAGAAAGATGGCTCAGTCAAAAGCACTGTTGCTGTTGCAGAGGACCTAGAGTCAGCTTCCAGCATCCATGTATTGACTCACATCTGTCTATAACTACAATTCCAGTGTACCCAATGCCTTCTTCTGGCCTGGCCCACACCTTCATGTACATGGTGCATATCCATACACTCAGGTACACAAAGACATACATAAAAATAAATAAACACAACTATTTCTAATAACAAAAAACCCTTCCTAGATCTGTGCAAGACCAGCCTTGACAACATAGCAAACTAAAAGCCAGCCTGGACTACATGAGATGCTTTTATAAAAGCCAATTAATTAATTAATTAATTTAACAAAATTAAACACTTGCTTAGCACCTATTCTGTTGTCCAGCTTTATTCTAAGCCCTAAAAATTGAACACAGAAAACAAAATTTTTGTCCAGATGTGGTACTAAATCTTACTGCTAGCACTTGGGAGTCAAAGACAGGACTATCACAAGTTTGAAGCCAGCCTGAAATATAGCAAGACCTATAGTAGAAAAACAAAAATAAAACAATACCTTTCCTATTGTGTAAATTTATGTTTAATTATGAACTGAAATAACCATCAATTGTATTAGAGTAGAAGGTAGTGTTAGCAACAGTAACCCCACACAGATAACTGAAGCTGTAAAGCTTTAGAGGAACAGAGACTGTGAAGTGTGCTATTTTAGGGAGGAGAGTGGTGTCTGAGCAGGGAACCAAACACACTGAGAGAACAGGTCCTGTAAATATTTGAGCAGAGAGCATTCCGGCAGAAAGAGCAACAAATGCAAAGGCTTTGAGATCTGAGTGTGCATGGTGTGTTTGAGGAGTAGCAGCTGAAACACATGAGGAAGAGCAGCAGAAATTAGGTCAGCATGACAGCCAGGCTCAGATCACATGGCACTCCAGGCCACTACTCTGATTTGCATTTAGTTCAAAGTAATATATTTGAATCAAAGAGTGAAATGTGATTTAAACTTCTAAACAATCATTCTGGTGGCTATGAGAAGACACTGGACGAGTGGGTGGGTGTGGGTACTGCCTGGACAAGAGGAAAGAAAGGCCATTGGGAAACTATTGGAGTCATTTGAATGATGCTGATGAGGTTGGCTATGACTGAAAAGTTAGGGGGTGATGACAAAAATTATTAAAAAGATTCTTTGCAGGTAGACCCAGTAGAGTTTCTGGATACAGATTTCTGGGGGTGGTGGGGATAGGAAAGATAGGGAACTGGGAGAGATGGCTCAAAGGATAAAAGGCTTCCTTTGAAAGAGTGAAGACTGAAGTTCCGATCCCCAGAACCCACATAAAAGCCAGGCACGTTGGCAGACATCTGCAATTCTAATGCTCAGGTAGTAGAGCCAGGTAGTCTCCTGGCAAGCCAGCTATCCAGAATAAATCAGATTTGGTGAGGGCCAGGTTCATCNAGAGACCTTCGATGAACAAAAGTGGGGGGCAATTGAGAGGGACACCCAATGTCAGCTTCAGGCCTCTACACAGATACACACATACACATGTCCACTTGCACACACATATGCACTCACACACATTCAAACACACACATGAATATGCATGCATACTCACATATACACTTGTAAGAAGTGAGGAGAACATAAAAGTTCCAGGTGTAGGGAAGAAGCAGCAGCAAGGCCATTAACTGCAGCGGAGCATGGCAGAGAAGAAGTCTTGGAAAGGAAGACCATGAACNCCCTTTTGGATGTATAGTCATGGTGGGCAAGTCAAGTAGGTATTTGAATAAATGGATCCGGAATCTATCAAGCAGTGAAGTCTTAAATGAGCCATCAGTTTGTGCCATTGTGTGTCCCTGAAGCTAGTTCAAGAGAGTGCTTTGGGAATTCCTTACCCGAAATGTCCAAAAAAGTCATGACTGAGAATTCACCATTGGGTTTGGCTATGCAGAATTTCATTAACTGTTTAAATGGAACAATATAAACAAAAGCCTGATAAAATCAAACTCAGGCAAGAAAGAGGAATAATAAAGCAGAGCCCACAGAACAATTTTTGTCAACCTCAATAAATAAGAAGCAGAAAAAAAAGCATGTTCAGGGTTACAATCTGAATCTGAAAGATCCCCCACAGACTCACAGTTTGAAGTATGGGTCTCTGGTGTCAGTCCTTTTGGAAGTGTGAGGAACCTTTGGGAGGCTGGCCTGGCCTGGTAAAAACAGGTCACTAAGGGTAGGGTTTTGAAGGTGATGCCTCTTCCTGGTCCAACCTCAGTCTCTGTTTCTTGACTACACTATAAGAACATCCTGTGCTACTCTGCTGTGGTCATGACTGCAGCCACATCCTCCATGGACTAAACCCTTCACCAGGCCCTCCCACTCTGATGGAATGAAGTCCTCTGACATCGTGAGCTCAAATAAACCTTTACTCTTGTAAGTTGTTTCTGGCAGAGATTTTGTGGCAGTGATAAGAAAAATAGCTAATATACATAATCTGGTTATATATGACTTTGCCACAAGGTTCGGCTCTTCATTCACCTTCATAGGACAAGATTCAAATAGTCAGTAGATTCCCCCAAATTATCACTCAAGTCAGCTGGGCCACAGAGTAACAGCATATTTTATTATATGTAAGGAAAATACTGAAGAAGAAAACTGGAGTACGAGGCATAAAATGAAGGTAGAGAGGTGTAAGGCAATGCTGAAGTTCTCTCCCTTTAANAGTCTGAAGTTGCTGGGGTTCTCTCCCTTGATTAGTCTGAAATACTAGAAAGCAAATTGCTTGAAAGTGATATGGCTTCAAGGAAGGTGGGTATCTTAGTTAGGTTTATATTGTTATGCTGAAGACTAGTAACAAAAAAGCCACTTGGAGAAGAAAGGGTTTATATGGCATACATGTCCCAATCACAGTGCAAATCTGGGGGAAAACAAAGCAGGAACACAGACAGTGCAGGAACTGGAGCCAGGANCCATGGAGGGACTCTGCTTATCGGCTTGCTCCCCATGGCTTGCTCAGCCTGCTTTCTTATAGAACCCAGGAATGCCTCCCAAAGGGTGGTCTTGCTCACAGTAGAAGATCTACNCATAAACAAGGTAGGCTGGGTCTTTTGAGTTTCCTTCATCACGACGCATGTTATACTTTTTCTACCTCAGGATCTTTGCAGTTGTTGAATCCTCACCCCCTTCTCCCCGACACCCCCCCCCAATACTTCAGCCAACACTCTGAGATATCTGTGAGATCTCAGCTTCAGCATCATTCCTAGGAAGGCAGCTTACCAAGCTTATCAGAACAGCAGATGCAAGTCCTTTGGAGTAACATTTTTCTGGTTCTTGCTACCCCTGATAGCTCATCTTGGTTGTCAGCTTGACTGCAANTAGAATCAACTAAAACCTAAGAAGCTGGACTCACCTGTGAGGGATTTTCTTGACTGGATCATTTGTGGTGGAAAGACCTGACCTAAATCTGGGCCACACCTTCTGGTGGAAGCCTCCATAGAAACAACCTGGAAAAAGGAAGCTTTTGCTTTTACCTGCTTACCCCCACTCTTGCTGTCAAGTTCATCTTCTGCTGAGGCATTCCTCCACTAGCAATAGAACCTACTTCTTCAGAGTTCCAACACATATTGAAGACCAGCTGAGACATCCAGCCTCTCAAAGTGAACAACCACCAGATTCTTGGCCTTTACAATGGGAGACAGCCATTGTTGGACTAGACAGACCACAGCATAGAAGCAATGCTCGTAAATCCCCTATAATGGTTATATAGATTCATTCTATTAGTTTTGTTCCTCCAGAGAACCCTAATAAACATACTTGTCCTTACTCTTACCCTACTGCAGATTTTCCCAGTTGCCCAAACCAAAACCCTTGAATCATAGTTGACTATTCTTTCAGTTCTTANATTAAATTACCAGCAAATCCTATTGGTTCTATTGTGAAACTGTAGCCAGAGTCTCCCTACCTTTCAATGCTTTTTTGAAAAAAATATGGGTATTAGTGTTTTGTTTGATGCATGCAGTGCCCTCAGAAGCCAACATAGGGTGTCAGGATCCCTGGTACTTCAGTTAGAGTGACTNTGAGTCCCCATGTGGGTACTGAGAATGGAACCGGGTCCTCTGCAAGAGCAGAAGTAAGTGCTCTTAACCAATGAAGCATCTCTCCAACCCCATTCATCACTTCATGATTGTGAAATGAGGGCAAGCTCTGCCCCTGGTATCTACCCCCTACCAGCTGTTCCTTGAACAGCCAGATCAACCCTTTGGTAAAACATGATCAGAAAAGCCACTGCTTCTCTTTCCATTGTGCACAGCCACACATAGAACAAAAAGAAAGNTACTTACCTTAAAACGTATGACCCATNGTGAACTGGCCCTGCTCCCCCTTGGTTCTCATCGCCCAGCTATTGTAACTTGGGAAATGTTATCCAGCTCTATGGCGCTTTGACACACTGAGTTCTTTGAAGTACAGGAGATTGGAAGCCCTCAGAAGCAGATGCAGGAGCACTGTCTCTAACCTTCTGCCCTCTTCTTTCCTAGCCCACTTTCTCCCATGAGGCAACTCATAGAAACCTTAATCCCTCTTTCTCAAGGCACATCATAAAAACTAAAGCCTTTTTCTTCAAAGTCAGCCCTATCCAATCTGGAAAGGTCACTCTCTTTTCTCTTGGAAACCTTCATTCTAAACATCCCTGGCCTCACACCCAAGAGGGAGAATACTAAACAGACAAACCCACATGATTCTAAGCAGACAGCCCTTACTCAGTTCCCTCTCCTGGGCTGTTATCATCAGATTAAAGCCTTTTTCTAATCACACTTCTACAAGCTGACCATTCTTCATCAAATCTAAGTGTAAGACAGGAGAGTTTTCCCTGAGTCTTCAGCTCTTTGTTCCTGAAGGCCTCTGTGTCAGATAAAACTTCAATTGAATAAGATTATGCTTTCTCCTGGTTTACCCATCTTTGTGGGTTACTGGACTATTGGACTGTTGACCAAGGTGCTCAAGATAGCTGAAGAGTCACCACACTTCTATCAGAGCTGAGAGTCAGGCTGATACATAAGGTCTAGTACCAAGTCTGATGTTGCACACCTAGAATTTAGCAGTCAAGTGGAGGCAAGAGAATGGCAGTTGTGAGACCTTGTCTCAATAAAACAAGGACTGGGTGTGTAACTCTGTGGTATGAAGCTAAGCCCTGGGTTCAATCTCCAGAGTTTCAAACAAAGAAANAAGGAAAAAAAAACAATAAAGGAATCAAATAAGGTAAAATATCTAAGAATTGGAACTTCTCTGAAGGCTTTTTGAAAACTCAATCTTGATTTACTCTTGATACTCGGATTTCATTGTAATTAAAATTCTTTGTGCCTCTCACAATTATTTTGTATGAGGTAAACTTTGTGTATTTGTTGAATGAATGAAAGATCCATCCCCAGATTACATTNCAAATATAGAGGCAAGACCAATAGGGGAACAAAATAGGTTCATAGTGAATTTTTAGTTTTTATTCATTCAAAATCAAAACATACTTAGAAGGGAAATAAGAAAGTANTAATTGCCAAAAGATCAATCAAGGACATGGTCTCACCATCTTCCAGGACGTTCAGCCAAGCAAAACAGAAAGGTATTCTGAGCTTTGAAGAGTTGTTCTGTGCATGCAGGCAGAATTATAAATGGCCTGGTTTTCCCTATATCTTCATAATTAGCAGAATAATTATTGATCAGCACAAAGTGCATACTCTCTGGAAGCAGGATTTGTGCAAGTGCTCGGCTTTTTAAGAGCCTGAATCACAGTCATCAGTATTTTAAAATGAATTGATAGTAAATGTGGTATAATTAATCAACCTAGTCTATTTGCAGGGTACATCTTTTCATACTAAATACACTGTTCATTTAGGAGAGAATATAAGGGCACGGCAATGGTAGAATGAAAGCAAATTGGACTTCATTTTCCCAGTGATAGGCTTGGTTTTAATTTACCCAGACTTATCAGTGACTGTGCAAGTTTAAAATGTTTCTCAATTTTATTTGCCAATGACAGGTACTAAGTAAGAATAGTCTAAATTANTGGTTCTCAACCTTCCTAATGCTGTGACCCTTTAATACAGTTCCTCATTTTGTGGTGATCCCCCAACCATAAAATTATTTCATTGTTACTTTGTAACAGTAAATTTGATACTGTTCTGAATGTAATATAACGTAAATATCTAATATCCAAGATATCGGATATGCAACCCCTGTGAAAGGGTTGTGTGAACTCCCAGAGGAGTCGCAACGCACAGGTTAAGAACGAGTCGCAACGCACAGGTTAAGAACCACTGGTCTGAATGAGCCACTGAAATGTAAATATACAGCCTAGAATATAGAGGTGCCAGTGCTGGGCTCTTTCTCTCTTGGTTCCCCAGGCTTTACAGCTTCACCCTGTGTCACCNTGGACTGTCACCTGTCACCAGTAGGGTGTTCATATCAAGCCTCATGGGGGAACATTTCCTCCTGCCCAATGGGGGTGCAAGGTGGGTAGGAAGGAAAGACAAAGGGATGAGCAACTCAAAGACAACACAGGCTTTCTTCAGGAAAATACTTGCGGAGGAGATCTCTAATGCACGAGAACCACAGAGTCTACTGTCCCTTTGTGGGTTCTGGTAGCCATGATGTCTCTCCATCTTTCTTTACCCAGATGGTTTCAAGCTATTATAGTACCTGCCACTCTCCTGTCTCTCTGGATTCTAGTGTTGGAGGTGGGCTCAGTCTGTGGGTGCTGATAACAACCTGTTTGGCCTCTGACCAGGGTCAGGAGTGACACCACACTGTTGGTTATCTCTGAGTTGCTTCACTGTCTGCTGTCTCCTGTTGTCTGCCTGGCACTTCCACTCCTGCTCAATCAGTTCCTATACCCCTTTTCTCTGCACAAAGCACTGACTCCTTGAAGGACAGAAAATAATTTGCTGTGCTAACTGTTACAGCCTAATTCCTAAGTCAATGCCAAGTGTGGACTAAGTAACCAAATGCAAGTGTGAGTGAATGGATGGAAGAAGAACGAATTTGTTCTAAACTTTATCAAGCACCAGAGTGATATGCAGAGTTTATTAGAACACAAACTGTTACCCTCTGCACCCTCTCTCTTGTTTCAGATCTGGTAGGTGTGGTAGTTAACTCCAAATTTTTCATTCATTCAATAGGTCCCCAGGAAGTACAGATGCTGTTAGTGCAGCAAGCACACTTAGAAAGCCATGGCTTTCCTGAGCAAGCTCACACAGGGGTCAATTCAAATGCCTACCCTAGAGTGACTCATCAACATCAGTGAATGCAAATTCCTGAGGGAATAAATGAAAATGAGCAAAGATGTATTTGGCTCACAATTTTGGAAGCTTCTATCCAGAGTCCTTGAATCCATTNTTTCTCAGCACATGGCAAGGCAGACCCTTCTCAGGGAACATGCCTTGGAGGAAAGCAGCACACCTCCTGACAGATGGGAAGAACAGAGAGTGAGCAAGAGCGAAGCAGGGGGCAGAAGATGCCACAGCTAGGAACAATCAGAAGGACACTCTCAGTGACCTATTTCCTGTAGATAAGCTCTCCAAAAATCTCCAGCACCTTCCAAAACAGGNCCATCAGCTGGGGACTTGGGCTTAAATACATTGGCTATGGGGACATCTTACATCCAATCCACAAGGTAACCATACCACGTTTTTCATGAAGCCAGTAAAATGCTAACAGTTTTCTAAATGTTTACCAAGAGTAATTGTTACTAATCAATTGAGTCATTATTTTACATTTTTTTGTTCTTTATTTGCTCCTTTTTTAACTTGAATGCTGAAGAATGATCATAAAATATATTACCAAACTGAAGATGTGTCTTTTTATTCTCCATTTTTTTAAAAAAAATCATCAGAAATGGAAGTTTTACAAAATAGAAATAAATTTATCAGTTCTCATTTTAGACAAACGTGAGCAAAGAAAGGATTGTCCCTCAAACACATATGTAAATTAATTTGATTATCAAGAATTTTTGCTATGAGATAAATAATCTCAAATTAAGGAAGATGAAGAAAGAGGTCAGGTGTGGTGATTCATGTTCATTATCTTAGAATTTGGAAGATGGAAACAGGAAGATAAGACAGACTTGGCTACTTAGTGAAGAAGAAGTCACCTGGGCTAAATGAGACCCTGACTTTATACACACCCCAGAATTGGTATATTTTATGTCCAGCATTTGGTGTGCTATTTATCAGGATGGCAGGATTAGGTGAATGTTGTCTCCACATTAGCTAAAGGAACAGAATCTATGGCTTGGCGTTGTGGCACACACCTTGAATCCCAGCACTTAGAAATCAGAAACAGCTAGATCTCTGTGAGTCTGAGGCCAGCCTGATCTTTCTAACACATTCCAAGACATAGGAAGAAGCTGTTGTTGTTCTACAGTACATCCCTAGCATCCAATGCTGTACCTGGAATACAATGGGAACTCAATATCTGACGAGTAAATGGAAAAAATAAATCACTTAATCGTTATGAACTGACTTGATTTTCAACATACATCAGTTTCAAGAAACTTTAGTTCTCATTAGCATCTCATAGCTCACATGTTTCCTCTACCCACAATACAACCACTTGTTTTCAGGAAAAGATGGACTAAGTGGCAAGGCTCTAGTTAACAGGTGCTGGTGACATAAAGCTATTAGTATGGGCTGTCTCTGAGAGCTTGTGAAAATGTGTGATCATCTGTTTCCTCACAGGGGATTAAGAAATAATCTCAGGGAGCTGGCTCTGTGGTGAAGAGTGCTTCCTTCCTTCAGAGGACCTGAGTGGTTCCCAACACCCCCATCAGGTGGCTCACAACAGACTGGAACTTTTGCTCCAAGGCATGGATGCCTTCTTATGGATGGTATCAGAGGCCATCTGTTACATGGTGGCATACATTTACACAAACATATATACACATAGCTTTTTATAATCTTATTTTTAATATAAAATCTAAGAAGTATCATTCATTTTTCTTTCCTTCACCCCCCCCATCCAAAGCCAGTTCTATGGACTCTTGTTAAAATGTTATCTCAAATGTGATATTTATCATTGTGTACATAGTGATAGCCTTAGCTCAAACTCGTCTCCTCTGAGCTGGGTATAATTCCTGCTTCTACTACTGCATTGTTCTTTTCATGTAGCCAAGGCTGGCCTTGCAACTCTTGATCCTCCTGCATCCTCCTCCCAGGTGCTGGTGTTATTGNCTGGCACCAACACGGGAGGCATGGAAGGAGAGAAAAAAGGAGAAGGAAAGGGGGAAGAAAGAAGAAAACAAGAAAAAGAAAAAAAGAAAATGGAACTATAAGATTTTAAAGATCTCATGGTTTGTCTATAATTCTAGAACAAACCCAAAATTCCTTGCCCTACACAGTATCTGCCTCCCTCCTCCGAGTCCTTTTGTCTTTTGAACAGTGTTGTACCCATCTATCAGTGCACATAGCACTCTCTGGCCTACTGCTGTATCCCAATCTTATGTAGCTCAGGTTCCCTGTCAGCGTTTACCAACTGAATGAAATATCAAGTACAAACTGGGATTCAATCCAACTTAACAATAGAAGAAATTTACCTTACCAGCTTCTCTTTTTCTGCCCTAAATTCCTCCTCAGGGGATTCTTGCCCACACCACATGTACACACGTGCTTACATGCTCAATAAATTAGTATGTTGCTGTATTTCTTACGTCTCTTATGAATGAAAGAGTGTTGTGCTATTATGCAATCCCAGTGTGATACAAATGACTGAAAATCTCTTCAAGAGTTATAGTTCCCAGGCTTATTCACATTTTAACAATGAGCGTAGACTAATAAAGCTAAACCCCTAAAATCTAGTGTTTAATGACTACAGTACTACTTATAATTAGAAATTATTGGAAGTAATCTAAATGCCCAAAGATAGTTATTGGTTAAATAAGTGTTTTTCAGGAGCTGGAAAGATGGCTTGGTGGTTAACAATGTTCACTGCTCTTCCAGAGGACCTGACTTTGATTCCCAACACCTATATTGGGTAGCTCAAAATTGGACGTAAAATCACCTCACAGGCATCCAATGCCCTCTTCTGGCCTCTTTGGCCACACATACACACACACACATATATACATACCCACATATACACATGCATGCATACACACACACACATATACGCACACATGCACACACAAAGCACATACACACACTTAAATAAGTAAACAAGCTTTGTCTCATATATAAATTATACAGGTTGTATTAGAGGAGAAAAGATAGGTGAATCTGTGTAAAAGACCTGAGAGATTTCTAGCAAGTATTGTTAAAACTTAGGAGAGAGTATATATAATGTACTATGTTTTGCTTTTGTACTG
>LZPO01076125.1:63938-78796 GCA_001675575.1 Neotoma lepida
TGAGTAAAACCCGCTGATTACAAAGGAACCTTGAGATGGGGTGAGAGCACAGCAGACAGTGGCAATTCACTAAGGAAAACGTGGCTTTTGGCAGGATTTTATTTTTAATTTTTATGTATTATTGTGTGTATATGATGTGTTTGTGTGTGAATAGCACCGCACCCACACCACAGCACCCAAGTGAAGGTCAGAGGACAAAGTTTAGGAGTCCAGTCTCACCTTCCAGTGTGGGTTCTGGGGATCAAACTCAGGTCGCCAGGCTTATATGACAAGCACTTTCCCTCCGAGCCATCTTACAGGCCAGCTTTACAGGCAGTTTTGACTTTTGAAACTGTGTCAGTATTTTATATGTTCAAAATTTTATAGTAAATCAAGAACAATCCATTTGAAAAGAAAGAAAATAAACTCATTAATCAAGTACTTTATTTGAGTGATAGTAAGGCAGCAACCCCCCCTCCAGTGTAACCCAGCACTGGTAACTTTTCAATGCAGTACTTGGTTAAATTGTAAGTTCATTTTAAAAGCAAGACATACACACAGACACACACACAGACACACACACACACATACAAGACAAAAAAAAAACAACAGACATAGAGACAAAAAAAGAAAGAAAAAAAAAACCTTGCAAAGTGGATATGGTAATTCTCAGTCTACATTGGATGTTCTGTATGGTTGGCCAAATGAGGGTGTACACCAATATCACTGAGAAATCGAGTTTCCTCTGAGAAAGAAGAAATAACCAAGAAGGTAATGCTGAGGAGCTGGGTGTGGTAGTTCACACCTTTCATTCCAGCACAGGAAGTTTGCGAAGCACTTCGGAATGATGAGAACAAAGACAGCTCAGACTAGATAATTCCACTGTCTCCAAAAACAAAAAGTGGCTGGAGAGATGGCTCAGTACCNAGGTGTTCTTGTAAAGCACCTGAGTTTTGTCCCTAGCACCCACACCAAGTGGCTCATAATCAACTGTAATTCCAGCTCCAGAAGGATGCCTCTAGCCTTTGCNATCATGNGTTCTCATACATACATACCCACATACAGACACACACACATATACATAATTAAAAGTAAAATGAATCTGTTTTTAAAGTGAATAAATAGATATTTCAAAACAAGGGAGATTATCTTCCTTAGAATGCATTGTCACTAACCACCTAATCATACACACATATGTATATGTTCCAAAACCTCTTATTATATATACCTATATCCACACAAATAAATATGCATGCATATATATATGAACATATAAATATAGCCCACTTATGTTTTAAATGCAATTCCTTTCTTTACCTGTACTGTTTGCTGAAAGGCCTAGAGGAAATGATATCTTAGTAGCAATGAAAAAAACCCAGGGCTCACAACTTGGTTTATAAACATCATTCTCCACAAAAAAAAGAGCCAGGACTTCCGTGAAAAATGATAAATACTGGGCTGGGACAGAAAAAGCAAAGATTTGCTTAAAATCATTGAATTCATGTATGATATATATTTAAGAATATGAATACATCAATTTTCCATTTCTTAGTGTTGGCCATAATTCCATGATTGTATAGGACAGTAATCTTTTTTGAAGTAATTGTAGGTAGTTTGACTGGAGCACTTAGGGATAAAANTTCATGATGTAGGCAAACTGTCTCAAACGGGTTTATATATGTATACACACATGCATGTGAAGTGCTCATGGTTTTGTTTTCTGTTGTTTGATACAGTCTCATTTTGTAGTTCTTGGCTGACCTGGAACTCACTGTGTAGCCCAGGTTGGCCTCAAACTCACAGAGATTCTCTTGTCTCAGCCTCCCAGTTGGTAAGATTAAAGGCAGCTTCACTCATGCTTGTTTATAATCTTAGTACTTAGGAATCTGAGACTGGCTATGAACTTGAGGTCAGCCTGGGCTTATTATTCGGTAAGTTTCAGCCCAAGCTGAGCCAAAGAGTGAAACTGTGTTTCAAATCAAAAAGAAAAAGAAAGATGGAGAGATAGATGAGACATGGCAAAACATTAAGCACCACTGACTCTGAGGGAGAGATGCATTGTTAATATCATTCCTGTATCCATTCTGTGACTGAAGTTATTTCTGATGAAATGGTTTCAAGATACACAGTGTTTTTTGAATTAACACTTCAAGCATTATATGGTAAGACAGAATGTTGATGGATANGATCTGGNTACTGACAGACGGGAAGATGCATCAGTAGAATATTAATTCATTCATGTTCTCATCCCACTTCCTACTTGCATGGACACAAGCACTAAAATGAAAAGTAGTAAATACATTATAAGCTGAATTGAGAAAATCAATGAAAGAATAAGAGAGGGATTTGACAAGGATTCCAGAGGGTTCCCACTAATAAGGTCTTGGAGAAGGACCTGAAGAAGTTTGAGAAGATGGAATGGGAGTGAGAGGGCTTCTCACACAACATTCCAGCAAGAGAGAATATGGTGGCATTTTGGTAAATACTTGCAAGCCTCTGTGGGATAAGATGACCTGACGTTTAGATTTTGCCAGTTTCTCTGGTGTCACTACTCTCACCTTGGCTCATGTTCAGCCACTATTCGTTTGACAACTGCCTAGCATAGTTTCTGACATTTTACCAATCCGTGTTCACAAGCCAATAAGAGTCCACCCCAAACACTCCCGAGAAACAACAGCAGGCCAGAAGCCGAGAAGGAAGCACACGCTATACCTACTACACCAAGGCCAAAGAAAACCCAGCAGGGGTAAGCCACCACAGAGCTTTAGGGACGAATTTAGAACACTAACAAGGACCCTTTTGAGGGTTCTATAGGCCTGCTAAGGACTTTAACAAGTCATTGGAGGAGTTTGAGATGAGACGGTGACATGGTCCAAACTTGATTTTGACAAGATTATTGGAGCTGCTATATTGGAAACACTCTAGGCAAACAGGAGCAGAAAGAAAGCAACTGAAGATTGCAAAGCTAACAGAAGGGGAGGATGGTGATGCCTAGCATCACCTGCTAGCATCCTAGCAACAGAGCTAATGAGAGGCAAGAAGAGTGGAGTGTTTTGGAGCTCACAGGATAAGAGGAAAGAAAGTTCCGAATGAGTGATTAACCACAAGGGTGGGCTGGACATTGATAGAAACAAAAGAAGAAGAGTATGAGGGAGGCGAGTTTTCAAGAGTTCGATTTTATGCATAGCAAATTTAAGATTCAAGTGGAGAAGTCAGCAGGTGATGTCAGAAGAGATCATGTCACAATGGGCTTGAGGAGGAGCCCATGGCCGGGAGGCTGCACCAACCTCCGATGTCACAGATGGCTACTCTANTCTCATCCTCCCTAGCCTACAAAGTCCCCCAAATTTCTGCACAGACCATTTTAGAATGCAAACTTGTTCTGAGCATAATACAAAAGCAGAAAGTTTAAAATGGATGCCTCCCTACCCCCCACCAACCAACTTAATTTTCTGAGGAAATCAGAATGAAAATATTTGAGCTATTTATATTTTTCTGCTCTCCAGACTGAATATGCAGGATATAAACATCAGATCAAACATCAGATTTTTAGCTGTCAACAGCATATTCTCTCTCTCTCTCTCTCTCTCTCTCTCTCTCTCTCTCTCATAAGCCTACAGGTGGGAAAATATTTACATGTTAGAGCCAAGAGCATGGACACTTCATAATGAAATTATTGAATTCATGTTTTAAGGTAGAATAATTCCATCTTCACTGTTAAGACTTAAAAAATAAATACATAATAAGTGCATGGCTCCTTGCTTTCCCAGCCAGAATGGCTTGCAAGATGATCAGCTATGGTGAGGGAGGAAAGGATGCCAAGTGTCTGGTGTGCGCGTGCACATTGCTTTTGCTCGTAATTAATAGCCCCCGTGCTTGCTAAGGTTTTGGAAAGCAACTCAAAGCCTACCCAGGTAATGCCTTCTGACAACATTTTAAAGATCAGTTATGTCATATGGCTGCCTTTTTAGAAAAAAAAGAAGTCAAAACGCATAGCTGTGCCATATGGCATCTCTGAAGAAACAGCCGGATTGGACAGACAGTCACTGGAGAAGGTCCCACAGCACTTGGAAAAGAATGTGGTCCTGTTGCCAAAATGTGGCCTTTGTTAATCTCCTAACTATTATTGTGCAGAAACCAATTCATCTGTATTAATTATAAACAAATTTTAATTACTTCAGTAAAAGCCTATTATACTGATATCTGATGCCAAGGAAGCTGTTTTAACTCTTTCTAAGTCTCCAAAGCAAACACGGGGTGTTGGAACGTAGGTGTTTTCTGTGAGGCAGGAATTTCTCTAGCTGAGAAACATACAGTTCTGACATTTAGTTTTCCACTTCTTCTAAGCGATACCATGATGCTTTTGCTTTTTTCAGAGGCTATCAAAAGGCAGCTAATGCGAACAAATTGTTAAAGACAGATTATCCCTAATGTCTGGGAGTGTTTAACTGTACTTTGTATTCTTCTGCTCTGATTTTAAAGTTACAACAATAACAAAAAGCGGTCTGCATTGCAAAGCGATGACGCTCAGTGACACAAAACCACTCAATAAAAATGTGACCCGACTTTGCTAAAACATTCATCACACGGTGTNTTCTGATAGCTCTCTGGACAATGTGCAAGCACATGTATCCCGTGCCTCAAAGCAGTGCATCCTCAGAAAACATGGAAACCCAAATCACTAGCAGGTTTTGGGCGGCAGCTTGGCTAAGAAGCCTGGCTGATCTTTCCCACACAGAGAGTTTGCAGAGGACACATGGTGGCTACAGTGTGCAGCCGTTAGGGTTGGAGGCGGTCCAGCCGGAGGACTCACCCNTGAGCAGCAGCCGTGATGGGACTGTCTTTGACTTCAGCCTCACTAATGTGTACTTTCATTTCATTAGGCCGACCATCAAAAGTTTCTCTTCCTCCTGGAGACCATCCCTTTTGGTATTCATAGCACTTTGGACATCGAAAGTTAAACAGTTTTAAACAGACAGAAAGAACCACATCCTGCCTTTTCCTGTGTTAGACTTTGAAGTGCCTCGAGTAAACGTCACAGTATTTTTTTCTCATTTTTAAAAAAGAAAATAATTTATTTTTGTAATCATAATGGGTAAATTCTAGAAAGCACTGTCCTCTGTAAATTCTCATTGGTGAACACAGAGAACTTGACTTTAAACAATGTCGCAAATCTAACAGGGGAGCTAGCCAAGGATGTTTAAGATGATGAATTTAAGGGAAGCCAGTTTTCCCATGGTTTGGGGTCTTCATGAGTACAAATCAAATATAACTGAGGGTTTGTAGAAGTTTTCTCCTACTCCATTGGTATCCCTACCTATCACATCTAATGAAGTGTCCATTCAACAAAAGACATGGAATGTTAGATTTTTGCATCTGAAGGTCTTCCCCAAAGGCTTTGAAACTACCTCCCCCAGTCCTCAGATGAGAAATGAGGGTATAAACTAATGTAGCTTGTCTAAGACTGTAGAGCCAGATACTGGCAAAGCAGGGACATCTTTGTGATTTCCCCCACGAGGTACTATACCCATGATTCTGTGCTGTCACCTTCCTGTTAGTATTAATAAATTGACNAATGAAAACAGTGTGAGTGACTAGAAACTACAGAACTTGTATAGTAAGTTAATTTCATATTTTGTTGTTGTCAATATTCTCTCAGCACCTATAAGGATCCCGTCCTTTCATGTGGTAAACGGTGTNAACACATGGACTCCAAAGTGTCTGATTATGGAGGATCTTACAGGAAGTATGTGCAGAATCTCAGAGAGCAGAAGCAGGCTATGCGCCCTAGGGCACTGGTCTCTGCTTCAACTTCTCATGGGGGCAGAGCTGCTTTGATTCTCCCCAAACTTGAAGAAAGGGATCATTTCCATCTAAAATACACATACAGGTATACCACCATACACCATAATTACCATAATTATTAAAATAGGCAGTTTTTAGAGACAACCAACTAAGATTACAAGCAAACCAGATTCCAGAGGACAAGTATACCCAGTCTGCAGGCCATGCTTTGTGTTACACCACACAGCTGAAGGCTGGCTGCAGCAGGACCAATCCATCACCTGATGATCCTGTCAGCCCACACCAGTCCCTACACCAGTAATCACAGTTCCACCACACCTCCTTCAGTCACATCAACTAGACCTATTTCTAAAAATGATAAATGTAATTTTGAAGAACTTTATTTCACCCTTTTCCCTGTGTATCAAGGGTGATTCAAAGGCATTATTTCTCTGGATCTTATTTNGCTTGTTTGTTTTTGAGACAGGGTGTTGCNCCTGTCTCAGCCTCCGAAGTGCTAGGAAAACAGATGGCCATCATTACACTCAGTTTCTCCTACTCTCTATAGCATTTCTACATAAGAACTGACATGGGACTGAGGACACGGGTCAGGTGGCAGAGCGCTTGTGCAGCAGGCACGGAGAGCCTTCCGTCCCCAGCATCGGATAAACTGAGGCAGGTCATACACATCAGGAATCCTAGCTCGGGTATTGTGAANCAATTTCCCCCCAAGGAGAAACATTCTATCCTGGAAGGAAGCTCCTGAGACTGAAGAAGTAAACAGCCTTATAAACACTGGAAGGCTGAAATTGATAGGACTCACAAGGCCCCTCCCTGAGGTTACAGAAGCAGNTTACCACTAGTGAGGGGGACAGCTCTGACCAGGCTAGTAGCCTGGGGAAGGGTCTTTGAGATGTCAAACTGTTGGCAGGTTGTCCGAGGCTTCAGGGTTGCAGCTTTGGTAAAACATCACTCATGCTGGACTGGAGTTGTAAATCATCAGCCACCACTGCACTTGCNTTGTACCTGCTCCCATATGCAGCCCCTCACCCACACTCCTGCTCCGAACTCCAACAGTGCATTCGTTCACCAACTTGGACTTTCATACAATCATTATTTNNGCCTATTGTTTGTTCCCTGTCTGGGTGAATTGGTGTTTGTGTCTTGTCTCCAGAGGAAAAGTGCCAAACAACACTTGGGAGGCAGAAGAAGATCAGAAATTTAGGATCATTTTCTGATGTGTTTAAGGAGGTCATGGCAAACCTGAACTACAGCAAACACTCTTAACAACACAAAATCCCACTGAGGTGATGATGCTAAGACACAGAGGAAGATGCTCTAGATACCAAACAACGAAACTGCATTAACATCAACACTGGCCAAGGAGCCTCTGTGCTGAGATGACGAGCTTACTCAAAGTGTCANGAGACCCATTTTTGAACCTCGGGAGTGGCTGTGCAGAACATGATGTCTGAAGAACAAGCAGAGAAGTGGATGAAGCGGCCTGGGCAGAGACGTGGTGCTAGTTAACTCTACATTGCTGTGGCAAAAAAGAAAGAAAGAAAAGAAACAGACACAAATAACTTAAGAGAAGAAAAGTTTATTTCAGCCCATGATTTCGGAGCCATGTTCATCTGTCTTGATATACAAGGTTCAGGTGGTGACAGAGAGGAAACCAAAAGGCTAGCCTTAGTGACTTACTTCTGCCAGCAAGGCACCACTCCCTACAGACTCTACGGTGTTGTTGTTTGTTTTTTTGGGGGGTCCACCACCCATCTCCCAAAAAAAATCACACAAGGAAGTTTATTTTTAATTANGAATGCCCAGCCTTAGCTTGNCTTGTTTCTTGCCAGCCTTCCTTAACTTTAAATTATCCTGTCTACCTTTTGCCTCCGGGCTTTTCCCATTCTCTTACTTCTGTACATCTTACTCTAACTTCATGGCTTGTTGTGCAGCTGGGTAGCTGGTCCCTGGAGTCCTCCTCCTTCTCTGACTCCTTCTTCTTACATTCTCTCTGCCTGCCAGCCTCACCTATCCTTTTTCCTGCCTTGCCAGTTCTTCATTAGACCATCAGGTGTTTTAGACAGGCACAGTAACACAGCTTCACAGAGTTACACGAATGCAACATAAGGAAAAGTGACACACCTTAAAATAATATCCTACAATACTATAGCCTTCAAAATAGTGCCACAGTGGACTGGAGATATAGCTCAGTAGCANAGTGTTTGTCTAGCATANGTGAGACCCTACATTNGATCTTAAGTGCCAGTAAATGAATAAATAGTACAGTGGTGTTACAACTATGTGATAAATATTTAAAGCATGAATCTGTGTTGAACNGTTCAAAGTCAAACCATAACACAGGTAATACAGGGTGAAATACCAAGGAAATTATGAAATATACATGTCTATATACTTCTNTTTTCCTTTCATTGTCTCTGTCTGTGTGGTGTTTCTGTNTCTAANTNCTTTATAAAGAAAATGGGTTGATTTAGCTCACAATTCTAGTGGCTAGAAAGCTCAAGTGCCATTGAGCTAGCATCTGCCAAGAGCTGCCCCTGTCTACATCACAGCATGACAAAAAAGAAGAAAGAGATACAGCCAGGTAGAGAAGGAGCCAGGAACTCGAGGTACCTTCCTTTTATTATCACTCACCGACTCAAGATTTAACTAGGATGTGAGAATGATGTCAGTCCCATCCACAAAGCTTGTCTTCCTCCCCAGGACTCTATATCCAAGACTATAATCATGTAAANAGAAAAGCTTTATATGGCTCCCAGTTTTAAAGGCTTCAGTCCACAACTGAATGGCCCTGTGGCACAGTAAAGTGGGAACATGTGACAGAAAAGCCTCTTACCTCATGATCAGGCAGCTAAAAGGATGAGCAAAAACCAGGGAGCCAAAGTCCCCTTCAAAGGCATGCCTCCAACAACCTAAAGGCCTCCTAATAGGCTACAGCTTTTCCCAGTATCCTCAGCCTCTTGATAGACTCCAGCACTCCCCAGTAGCCCCAGCCTCCCAATGGGCTCCAGTGCTCCCCAGTAGCCCCAGCCTCCTGATAGGCTCCAGCACTTCCCAGTATCCTCAGCTTCCTGATGGGCTCCAGCACTCCCCAATAACCCCAGCATCCTGATAGGCTCCAGCACTCCCCAGTAGCCCAAGCTAGGGAATCAAACCTTTACTACATGGGCATTGAGAACATACTTCAGATTCCAGCTACAGCAATGCCCCACTCACAAAGGCCCACCAACTCTTAAGCCCATCACATTGGGAGCCAAGCTTCCACAACATGAATTGGGGGAAGAAATCCAAATCATAGCACTTTCCAATTTCAATCTGAGTTAGGATCCAATTTAAAATGCACCTAGAAAGCTAGGAAGNAGCTATCGGAGGCCCCAAGGAGTAATGGAAAAGTGAATGAGGAATACAGTGTGGCACAACAGAGTAACAGCTTGCCTTTGCCTTTAGAAGTGACAGGAAGGTGCTTTCTCATTGTCATGGTGTGAGTTGCATGGTGGCCCTGCCTTCTGCACTGTGGTAGGCTGGCATCAGTGAGACTGTTACTAGACCATGAATACTGCTGCCTGTGGAGAGGCAAGCATACCACTCAGTTACCTGCAACTGGCAGGTGTCTCTATCTGGATTTTCCTCTAAATGGTTGTTATAAAATCCTGAGCCTAGCCTCAGTCAGTCTTCTTTGGCTTCCTAGACAGAGCCATTATCACTTCCTNCTACATACATTTTCACCATNGCTATGGGTCATGAGGTAACAGCAGAGGGAAAACCCTCATCAGAGCTGAGCTGATACAGGCATCATGCTTTTAAACCTCTGAAGCTGTGAGGTAAATAACTTCNTTTCATATGAAAAAAAAAGATTTTGATTTTTTAGGACTATTATTATTAGGATTATTTAGTTAATGGAGAAATGTCTTCCAAGGGACTACAAAATTAGCAGCTGTAGGCAACTGGCATTGTAGGCAAGCAGCCTTGCCATCACTGATACCTCGAGTTGGGTAACTCTTTGTGATACATTGGTCCTGTGCACTGTGGGAGGTTTGAGCAGCATCCTTGGCCTCTGTGTGGAGCAATGGATGCCAATACACATATCCTTTTCCAACTCTAGCAAACTGAAATGTCTCCAGACTTTGCCAACTAACCCTTAAGAGGCAGAATTCCCTGTGTTTGTTAAGCATTGGCATGGATCTATAACCCAGGAAAGGGGTACATAAGGGGTACATCTAACAGTGTGGTGTGGTCACCACTCNNCCTTAACTGATCCCACAGCACTCAGCAACGACCGGTTCTCTTGCTCATTTTGCTATATGTAATCATAGGTAATAACCATTGTTTTTCAGAGTTGCCATGGGTCACTGGTGAGCACATTTTTTGTAATTTCTGAGCCATCATCTGTGTCATACTGTGTTTCATAGAAGAGGCCACTGCCTACGAGGTCAGAGGAAGGAAGAAGAGAGGAAATGGAAACCAGCATACTAAAATGTGTTAATTCTGTTTTTGACATTAAGTGGCCCATATTCTAAACAGAAAGTCGAGGACGTGAGTACTGAACGGGCAGCTGAAAACACCTGGAAAGTGATATGAAGAAAGGCAGCAGTAGCCTTCCCAAATGTAAGGAAAACTGAAGACGTGCAGGAACAGAGATGAAGGATAAAACTTCAGCCAACATCAGGCACCTCAAATTTCACACTTTAAAAAGANCCCACACTAAGAAATATCCCTCCCACACCTGAGGGAAAATGTTCCTGTTAGCCAATTGACACCAAAGTATATCACAACCAAGACATAGAGAAAAGAAGAACGTTCCTTTTGCCTATCACAACNAAGACATAGAGAAAAGAAGAACGTTCCTTTTGCCTTGACAATAAATTCAGCCTCATTTCCCATCTTCTACAGTTTCTGTGTCCCCTCCCAATCATCCTCCACACCCCTCTCCTTGGATCTGTCCCACATGGTGTCTTACAATTGGGCCTTGAAAAGTTGAGCGTTACAGCCAAAAGCAGCAAGAAAATGCCATGGAACTGGCAGTGTGCATGGTGGAGGGAGCCAGAGCATCTGCTTCAGAGCAAGGCGATGAAGAGAGCCATGGGGAGAAGAAAGGCTATTAGGCCACCAGCCGCCAAGGGGGAAGAGCCANGGGAACCCAGATTAAAAGTCTGAAAAGCCTTGGAACTCCGAGTAAAGGATCAGTGGAAAGTGNCAGCAAAGCCAGGGCTGGCATATGGACCCACTTGAGGGGGCTGGTAGTCAACCCAATAAAATCCTACACAGAGCCTGATGTGAGAAAGGCCAGAAATGGTTGACGCAGGGGTCCCAAAGCTCCCACCTAAGAACTGTGGCAACTGTGAAGCAAAGGGCCTGAGTCAGCAGGATAGACAGCAAAAGCAGTCGTGGACGCCAGATTCTGTAAAAGGCAGAGTTTTCTCATGCCAAGTCATTTTCTGCAGTATTCTCTGATCCTCCGATGGGTCATTTTTAGAGGATGGGATGCCCCTAAATGTTCTGGATCCTTCTCTCTGTGCTTAGCCTCCCACCCCATGCACACACACATAAAAAATGATAACTCACTAATCTCAGATGTAGCATTGCCTTATTCTTTACTGTTTTCCACAGGCCACATTTCACTTTCCTCATAGGTTAATGGAAAGGAGCTTGCTTCCCACAGTTAGTAAGCAGAGTTATCACTGGTTCACTTACTTTCTGCTTGGTGTTTGTCGAGGTATCTTTATTGAGCTTGGAGAGAAACTGGCTAACGTTCTCTAAAGCCTGGTGTTTTAGACTCACCCCATATTCTATTCCATTGCCAAGGCTCTGCTGTTATAAATGGATGGAGTAGAAAAAATCTTCAGTTCCTAATTTGTAGGACAGCAAGTGTTCTATCTGCACTTGCACTTACAATGCCTTGCCTATGTGACCCTAACTTTCCAATGCTACAAAATGCAATGAACAGATATTGGTGGACATAAGCATGCCCAGGATTCCCATGATGTCTCTGTCATACCTAAGCATTTCAGAGAACTTCCTGATTCTATATGAATAAAGAAAGTCAGTAGTAATGGTAGAACCCAGGACTGTGTTTGCTCGATGATGCTCCTGCAGCAGATATATGGGCGCCCTGTAGTTTAGTTGAACAGACTGCAGACTGATGAGAATAGGAGTGAGTGCAGGGTGTGGTGAGTAATACCTGNTTGACTGTATGGAGGCAGTTTCTATTTCAGGCAACATAATCTGTGCTCTGAGTAGAAGGGAAAGGAAGCTATTTTTGTTTTTCTTTTTTCCCTTTGGTGGTGTATATTTTTATTGATTCTTACCAATTAGAAGAGACATAATTGAAGCTTCTGTTCCTCTTTACAGGTGCACTAAATGCCTGTGATGGGCATTTTAAAAGTGTTGATTCCTTTACTATTTAACCATCTGAATTGTCACGGTTGTCTTGTAAATGTCAAGGGGTTTCACAGATTTCATTTCTCTATCCTTTTATTAATAGAATCTGGATTGCTTTTGGTGAATGGTGTCTCTTTGGATTTAGTCTCCAACTAGATATCCATCCTAATCAAACTTCTCTGCCTTTCCCATATTGAAGAGATGGACACCCAACGTAAGCCAGACCTATGCATTCCCCAAGACTTACCTCTTGCAATGATGAAAAGCAGGTAAGATGTCATTGGTGCTTAACCACTGGGCAGCAGTGCCTTGCTGGAACTCTGAAGTCTTTCCTGTACTCTGAATCTCAGCTGAGAGTGGTCAGTGTTTGAGAGTGGTTCTCCTGCCCTCTTTTTAACTACCTTCCAGTACATTTCTGAAAACGGAGCCAGAATCCAGACTTCATCTATCTTGTTCCAACACACTGTACTGGTATCCTGTACAGCACACTGGTTACTAAAACTGTTAGTGCATGCAGCCTCATAGCCTAGAAAAATCTGGTTAAAATCAAACTAACAAGTTAGTTTCAGAAAATACAATTGTGTACGTACTCTGTACTCTGGATTANATCTTAATGCCCAAGAGGTTGTCTTTTCTTCCTAATTTTGTCTTTTCATACCCCTATTCTGACAGATGAAAAAGATTGTAACTCAAAGAATTACTTAGCCTCAAGACAAATATTTAGAAACAACACCACTTTTTTTTTTCAGTTAAGCTGAAAGAAATTATATCATTCCATAATTCACCAGAGGACAAAAAAAAATGTGAATTCCATTACTCCAGTAATACTTAAATGGAAACAAAGGGGGTGAATATTAACTTTAAAAGGAAGCCTTGAACCATCTTATTAACTTTAACTGGTTCTATGAGATTATGGATAAAGCATTTATTTCCTTCTTCGTGAAAACTGATATATAAATGCTATTTTCTTTTCTTTTTAAATTTTAAAAATTTATTGAATGAGATCACAAACACAAGTTTTTAAAAAGCATAAGCTGAGAATTTCTCAAAAGCTACATAAATCACTGAGTTCATATTACATAATCCATATTACTTCAGACATTGCCAGTCTCTAACAGTAAACAGCAAATCCTAAACTAAATCCAAAGTCTCACTGGAACATATAATTATATGAGAAAAATTTATTTAGATGTTTGTTATTTCCACTCCCTGGTTTTTTGTTTGTTTGTTGATTTGTTTTGGTTTTGGTTTTTGAGATAGAATTTCTCTGTGTAACCTTGGCTACCCTGGAACTCACTCTGTAGACCAGGCTGGCCTTGAACTCAGAGATCCATCTGCCTCTGCCTCCTGAGTGCTGGGATTAAAGGTGTGAGTCACCACTGCCCAGCTTCTGAAACTCATTGACAATTTAGTCAGGAAAATTTCATGGGTTTTTCCTCAAAAAAATTCAACACTTGGTGTTAATTGCCTTGGGGAGAAAAATCCCACAAAATGTAACAATTTTATGGAGTATTTACTAGGTAATTGCTAATAAGATCAGTGTTTATAAGTGATATTTCCCAAGCTCTCTCTTAGAAATCATCTGTGTCACTATATACAACTAATTTAGGAATAATGATAGTGCTCTCATTACTAATATTATAATGTATTTTTATTCTTAGATAAATTATGCTTGATTTTGATGATAGTTATGAAAAGAAGACAAAAGGAATAGAAGTTATCTTCACATTAGCATGAAAAACTGAGGTTCAAAACCAAGTGCTGGCTGGCAATTTGGATCAAGGNGTAAAGGTACTTGCTACCACACTCNATGCCCTACGTTTGACCTTGGTAACCACACAGTGGAAGGAGAACAGGCTCCCACAAGTTGTCTTCAGGTTTCTATACATATACCATGTTATATACATTCACACACACACACACACACACACACACAATAGATAAATATATAAATACATAAATAAATAAACGCAAAAACTAATGATTATTTTAATAATATTGTCTTGATCCAGATAATGGTGGTAATAGTGGAGTCAAACCTCAAGTTCATCCTGACTTTTCCTGTATTCCCCTGGTTGTCCTGGAACTCACTCTGTAGACCAGGCTGGCCTCGAACCCACAAAGATCTACATACTTCTGCCTCCAGAGTGCTGAGATTAAAGGCATGTGCCACCTCTGCCTCCACCTGGTGTAAGTCCTTTTAACTATATCAAATGTTTTCTGCAAAGGACCAAGTAGTAAATGTTCTAGACTTTTAACCCTATAGCTTCTGTCATCACCACTCAACTCTGATCTTGTCGATCAAAAATGAACATAGAAATATGTCAGTGAGTGACTGAGAGATGGCTCAGCGATTAAGAGTACTTGCTTCATAATCATGAGGACTAGAGTTCAGATCCCAACACCTTTGTAAGAAGTCAGGTGTTCTATGAACTCCTGAAACACCAACTCCAAGAAAGAGCCAAGGCAGAAGAATCTCTGGGTCTCAATGGCTGCAGGCCTAGACAAATGTGAGACCCAGCTTCAGGGAGAGATCCATGTTCCAATGAGATAAGTGAAAGAGTAAAGGAGGATGCCCCACTCACTGGGTAATGTGTGTACACACACATATACACACACATATACACACACACATATACACACACATATACACACACATATACACACACATATACACACACACATATACACACACA
>LZPO01076125.1:99981-110033 GCA_001675575.1 Neotoma lepida
TTTTGATTCCGGGCAGTAGGATGTGAACCAGGACTGTTACTAAAAATAGCTATGTTCCCTACCCCCCTTCCCCCTAGGCTGTTACAGCTTGGTGGATTTGGCCAGAGTCTTGGAGCCCTCGGCCTTCCTAGCCCATTGCAAAGGGTAGAGGAGAAATCGTTTGAATTTAGCTTTCCTTCAGGACTGGGCACCACAAATCCCAGCGTGCCCCAGAATGACTGGTGCTTCCTGGGAAAATACGCAGAAAGAAGCTTGAAAGGAATTATCTAGTATTCCCTGGGAAGAGCCCCGAAGCCAAGGAATGAGGACCAGAGGGCTGGAGTGGCCACTCCAGACCAACTTCATGTGCTTGATGTAACTCTGAGCCCTCTTGAATTTTTAACTTCGCTTCCCTTAATTAATCTGCCCAGGGCCTGTATATAAATGGCTGTCCACAGCTGCTGCAAATTGATTTATCTCCTGATAAAGGTCGGGTTGCTGACCAAAGCATTCTTTATACCTTCTGTGTGAACTAAAATGTGTTTTACAGGATTTCCCCCCTCCTAGTCTCCTTTTCAACATCTGTACCATTTTTAAGTGCACTCAGTGGCTCTTATTATCATCCCGCTCCTTTGCATAGAACTGAAGTAGAACTGGGTCTATGCCCAGGGAGTCCACACTCCCAGAATACAAATAGACCAGCTTCTCTGTGATGAACGGTTTGTTAATCTTGGGGGCCTCCTTTTAGTTTATTGCAGCACTTTGCCTTGACCACGCAAGTATCCAACTTCCCTGCTCACACAATTCCTTAGAAAGGATCAGGACAGGATGCACCATTGTTTCTTAAGCCTTCAGAGCCTCAGTTTTGGTGTTTATGTCAGTTCTAATATGTCTAAACAAAAACACATTCCCACTGCTGTTTATTTCCCCCATATTAATTCTTAAAGTGCTGTCTAGTTTTAGCACTATGGTGGCTGTCAACGAAGAGACAGATGCTTATGTGGTTTCATTTTCTTTTTACTATTGTTTTTTAAAGAGAGGTCCAAAAGTCTCACAGGATGTTAACTAGAATCTTAGTTTGATCCAGGTTGTTTTTGTTTATTTAATTTTCCAACCAGGATGGGTGTTCAGAAAGTCAAACTCTCCCCTTATCATACTACATTTTGCATGTGATGTTTTATTAATTTATTCTTTAAAAGACGGAATCTGAACAAAATCACCAAGGAATCATTCTGGGCACACAGAAATTGGGTTTTAGCTAAGCCCATGCTTAGAGGAGAACTTCATATTAAATGCATTTGTTTAACCATTAATTACAAACCATGTAGATGGCAGCTCCTTTATTTGAAAAACTAGATAGTGTGGGAGAATTTCAGTATGTGATTTTGCCTATATCTGGTTCTCATCTGATAAAAGCAGCAGACAGAGCACCTGGATTTTTTTTTCTCCAATATTTAGACAACTCCAAGCAGACCAGAAGCCTTTGAGATGATATTTTTCTTTGTTGACTGAGTCTCTTTCCCCACCAGCACCTGCTAATGATAACGACTCGATTTTTAAAATGGTCTTTGAAAGGACCTTCCTAATAAGACGTGTTCTACCTCAGTGCAGTGGAAGCTGCACTAGTAAAAGGCAAGTTCCAGGAAATAGCAGGACAGCATCCTCTGAGCTACAGACCACTGCTTTGTAATACTTATCCAATCCTTCTTTTCTGAAAGAAGGAAAGCATTGCCCTTGATGTTAGTAGGATCAGCAGTGAGATCTCCCATCGAGGTGTTAGCCTAAATATTTTTGGGTAAACTCTAAAAATTGTAAAGAACCTCACAAATGTCAGGTGCTGTTATAATTTATTTTATTGTAAAATAAAGGCTTATCTACCCCTCCCCTTCTTTTTTAAACATTGAAAAGGGATCACGAGAAAGAAATGCTTCCATTAAGAATGCTGGTCAGTGGTTGTCAGTTTAGGACATTCTTCACTGTCAAATCCTGTTTCTCACTTCTTTGATATGAACATCAGCTGACAGGCACTGAATGCAAAGCCTTCTTCATTGAGGTTTTATGCAGGCAACATAGCCCTTCATAGCAAAGCAGTCTGAAAAATTGGCACCTGCACAATTTGCATGTGAAAAAAACCAAGTCAGTTGCATTTTGCTGGAGTCTATTACTGTAAGTTATGTAAGTGGGAAGGCTATTTATTTGTTGATGTTTGGGCATTTAAAGGTTCTTTATTATATGGATACCTTATTCATCATTTCATGATCTTTGGTCTTTATTGATAGTGAAGGNAGGACACATTGAGCTTTCGGTTTATAGAAGTCATTTACTTGAAATGGAATCATTTAAACCATGAACTTACAAAAGTCATTTCGATTCAGTTAAAGCTTTTAGATGTACCTTGGAAGAAGGCTTCAAGAATAATCTATTAAAAGTTAAGTCCATGCATACAGTTAGGGTAACAGGAGTATCAGTCTGGCATTTTAATAGGTATGGGCTTCAGTACCAACTCGAAGTCCCCAAGAATATAGACAAACATTTCAAACTTCTAAACTTNGGGGAGAAAATGCTGTTTCCCCTCATTTTGCTTATTAAATTGTATTGGTCACCTGTATGACCTTTACAAGATTGTATTTGACCCTCTTTATATAAACCAACAAATAAATGCTAAATCAACTATAAAAACCTTTGTGAACCTCAGACTACTGTCCATCAAAAGGGACATTTTATCCAGAGTAAGCTATTTATTATTACCTAGAGAGACACCTTCCAAGTTCACCTTTTTACAGCCATTAATATAAGAGTTCCTAAATAATGTTTAAAGAACAGTGAACATTTTATTAAAGCAAACATTAGTTCAGTTTAATGGAGGTAATTGTAAACGATAAGACAGAGCGGGTTATCTCTGTGCTGTCTAAACAGAAGGAGCCACTTTGCACCATTTCCAGTAGCCATCTGTGGAAGAGGAGGGTTTGCACCTGTCTGTCCACACTAATTATAGATTAAGGCCAAAAGAAATGAAATTCAAGGAGGTTTTCAGCTAATGAAATCCATACTGATTTTATTGTAAACGTGTTTATGTAAAGAGGATGATGGTTGAGTTATGAGTAAATAAATTGCTACATAGCTGCTAGGCANTTGGTTCTGGAGCACAATTCTGCTGCATTAACCTTTGATATTAAAAAAATAAAGACGGCCACTTGGACATGGGTGGCAGCCTTTGTTTGGCATCCATAGTTACAAGTTAGTGAACAGCAGTAGGCTCAGCAGCTTAGAAATGTGCAGTAAAGCAGCTTAAACGCCAGAAATGTTTTCATATTCTGAAATGCAGATGAAGGGAGGTCTTGTGTTAACTTATGCATAGAAAGAGTTTTTTAAAAATTGGAAAGCTTTTTTTCCTTTTCTGCATTTTCAGCTTCACATCCACGAGAAATTAAAGCAAAATGACTGAGGAATGCATCCTTCAATGAAAGGTCACACGAATGTCTACCACATCTGTTTATAGTAATTATGAACATAATTAACATAAGAATTACAAATGAAATAATGACAAGCTGAGCAATGAGATATTATGCCATAATGGTCATATGTTGGAATTCTCACATTATAGCACACTAGACTTCACATACTCAAAGAAAGAAAGAAAATGCTAGATTTTTATCTGAATTAATGTTTCAAAACTTATCTGCCTGGGGCAGATGGACTCCTTGCTTTTACAAGAAGGTAACCTATTATTAAGAAAAGAACTCATTGAAATTAAAATTTCAATCCAGCTTGGTCATTAAGTTGTCTGTAATTATAGGTACCACTTTCTGTTAGATACTCAATCCATGATAATAATTCTTGATTATTATATTGCTTTGGCTTTTGTTTTGATTTTCTTGAGACAAGATCTCATTCTGTAGCCCAGGCTNGCCTAGAATTGACTATAGAGTGGAGACTGGCCTGGAACTCATAGTGATGCTCCTGCATCAGTTTCCTGAGTGTTGAGATTACAGAGGAGGGGGGAGGTCACCACACTGAGCTTGTGTGTGTGTGTGTGTGTGTGTGTGTGTGTGTGTGTGTGTAATTGAAAACTTTGAAGCAAAATACTTGCTTTGTAAGTAGTGTGGAGCCAGAAGTCAGCACACAGAGTAGTAGAAATATTGTACTTTCACAAAACAAGAACATCCATGCATTAGTTGCCCTGCTGTTTTCTTACTGCCTAGTCTTTGGGATACCTTTTATAGAAAAATATGTCTGTTTTGAGGTTAAAGGCGGTATTAGAACTTTTTTCATTTTTATGCATGTATTAATTGCATAAGATAATGGGTTTGATGGTGACATTTCTGCGCATGTGCATCTAGTCCATTTTTGTTAGCACATTGTAACAGAATGTAATGGGGGGGAGAAGATCAGTGCGCATTTGTATGTTGTATTCCCTGCCCCCCTTTCCTGAGTTGCATTGGATTTCAAGGTGTTTGTATACAGTCTGTGCCCAAACAGATCTAACTACAGTGGCTGCTGCTGGCTACTGTGAATGCAGTTTTCTCTCATAGTGAGAGAAGGTGAAAGGACACCCTTTTACAGGAGCTAAAGGGCTATTCTGGAAATCTGTTATTAAATTTAAAACATGTAGGGATGACAGATTCTCACCCATGCAGAGCTCCCTTGCTTCTGTATTGTAACCTGCCAAGTGGTTTACTTCCTGCCCTTCGCTAACTACTGAACCTGGTCACTTTTTGAAGATTTATGGAGAAATATTACCTTGTTCTTGTGCAGTGATACTGAGAGGCTTTCCACATTATTGGATTACTGGAGGATTGTAGCAGAACCCCTTTTATCTGGCATTCATTCTATGACAAGATTTTCACACATGCCCTTCCCCCACTATGCCCAGCTTTCTTCACTTTGTGTTACCTATCAAATTTCCCTTGATTCTTTTCTTGGGGCATGAGTGTGTGTGTGTGTGTGTGTTTGTGTGTGTGTGTGTGTTGTATGTGTGTGTGTATGTGTGCATGTGTCTGTGTGTGTGTGTGTGTGTGTGTGTATGTGGAGGGCATTCATTGCACAGAAGACCAGTTTTGTTGTTTTAGGTTAGGTGATTTGGAAGGCACTTGAGGAAACAAAGCCCCTCTTAAAATATGTCCCTGCTTTTCTCTGTCTCAACTTACTTACCCAGTCCCTGCCCCATTTTGTCGCCTTCCACTGACTTTTCTTGTATAGACTATTTTATGACCCCAAGTTTCACAGCAGTTGTGGCAGCAGTGTGTGCCATGCCAATCTGTGGTTTATTGAACTCACTCTCCATAGTGCAGGAAAGGCTTAACCAAGCTTCAGTGCCTAGAAACACATCACAGCCAAACACTCCCCTCCCCCAATGAGAACTCCTCCTTTGCTGCATTATCCGCACTCCATTAAGGATCTGATCAGATGTTCAGACTGTCTGATGGGTGCATTTAAAAGTGAAAAGGGGCTCCCTAGGGACTACTCAGGTGTATCCCCCTCCTGACCCTGCTGGGGCGGAGGAGGATGAACTCTGGTGGGCTGGTAGAGCATTAGCCCCTGCTTGTTCTGATTGATTCTCAGGCTCTAGGTGGGTGAAGAGCTGTAAGGCAGCTCAAGCTCAAGATTGATTGCTTCAATTTTGAATTCCCACCTCCCAAACAGACTCTGAGATGTACACAGAAGGAAGCTCCTACCCCAACACGACTTCTAGAGGTGGAGCAGGTGTCTGAGTCACCTGTAGCCACCAATCACAAGTGGTGCTCCTTATCACAACGACGCTGACTGCCCTGAATCTTCAGCCAGGACACACTCAAAGCCTGAGAAGAGATGGATGGGGCGCGGGGTGGGGAGTGAGGCTCTTTTGTATCTTCCAGTATCTCCGTGTGTGGGGGTGAGTGGGGGCTGGGTTTTAGTATATGGGGGTCAAAAGAGAGACAACTCCCACAGGAGCTCGTCCTGGCAGACTGCAGAACTGTTGTGTGGGCACCGTAGATTTGTTTTGCAAATTTTATGTCTTTGGATGGAGGTGAAGTGGTGAAAGCGTCACTGTCAAAACCACCGAGAGAGCTCTTGATCCTGCTGACCTTGACAGAACCTCTAATGTTAGTGGAGCCACAGGGTTGGCAAATCCAAATATTTAGGAGGTGGGGCTGATTCGGGGTTAGCCCGCAGCCCTGATTGCCACCACCTCCCAGCCTCTCTGGGTAGCTGTCCTCACGCTCGGACCCCATCCCAGGCCGGTCCCCGCCCCTGAATCCCTTCCCTGTCTCCCCTCCTGCCAGCATCTCTTCCCTCCCTCTCTTCCCTCTCTCTCCCACTTTTCCTCCCGCTCCCCTCCGTCTCGCACGCACCCTCTGTTTATTTTCCTGCCTCCATCTGGGCCCTGCTGATATTGTAATCACCCTGATGCACGTTGGCTCCTCTCCTCTCCCTCCCGCGCGCACACACTCACTCACACACAATGTGCCATCCCGACCAGCCCTTTACTTCTGATAAGCTCCGATGTGTGTTTAATGAATACAAAGCGGCGGTGTGGGGGCCGCGCGGACGGCCGCCTCGCGCGCTCGCCGCCGGAAGGTAATCTCCGCGGCAGGGCTGGGGGCGGCGGGGCGGGGCGCGGCGTGGGGGCGGCCCCCCAACGATCTAGAGCAGATAAGAGCCAAGGAAGTGAAGATGTAACCTGTTATCGGGCGCTCCTCTTAGCTGCCAGAGGGAATTTACATTTAAAGATTACAGAGGGAGAGGGAGAGGATCTGCCTTTTGTTGTGCGGGGTGAAAAGGAGGCAGCGGCCCTGGCCTCAGCGCTATCTCCCATCACCTCAGCTATCCAGACGGGGACTCACGGAGGTGAGATTACCGAGGGCCTTATCTTTAATTGGGTTTAGTGTTGCCAGCCTGAATAGGTTTAAAGAGACTCGATAAAGGGGGAACAATAGATTATTTGTTGATCGGACGCTGGAGCCCTCAGATGTAGAAGAGAGAGGAAGAACTCTTAACAACTTGATTAGCTCTATTTTATTTTGATTTTGAGGTGACAGGGTCTCTTGGTAAAAAGAGGAAGGACTAGGGAACTTAGGTGCAATTTGAATGACTTGCAATGTTTTATTCCCTGTGCATGCTTGCTTTCCCAGCACTTCTGCACCTGCCTTATTTTAAAGGTGCTTCCTCACCTTTTCTCTTTAGGGTTGATAAAGTGAGGGCAGGGCAGAGGCTTTGAGGATTGCTCATCTGTATTTGGTTTTGTGTGGCTTGGTTTGAACAAGTGATGAATTGATGCTTTGGGTCCTAGAAGGAGTGTGAAAAGCCAATGAAGACTACTTTTAATATGGAAGGAGGAGAATNGTAGATTATGGTTCAACTCCGGCTAGAAGGGCGAGCATCACTTTAGGTGTGGGAGAGAGATTATATTTTGTATTTTGAACCATGCCATCTTTTCCTTGAAGTCAGTGTTGGGGGGGGGGAAGCAAATTGTCACTCGACTCATGAATGTATTTTTAAAAAATCATATAAACTTTAGAAGGTACTTAAAATGAATAAAAGTAGACAAAATGATTGCTTTTGCCTCCTACACATAGTTGAGATGTGCGTTTTCATGGGTACCTAGATATGAGCCAGTAACTAAAAGCCTAATTAAAATTTGTTTAAAGCCAGAGGGGCATGTTTCCCTGTTGACAGCGGCAGATCGATTGAGGAAGACAATAAGTCCCATTATTTTACTTCCATTGACTGAACATATTGACATTNCAGGTTTGCTGTTGCCCCAGTGAGCATGACAAAACACTGAAATTCACAGACCCACTGCTCAGAGTGGCACCAAAGATTACTGCATGCCCCCTCCGCCTTCAGGTTACCTTATCACCCAGGCAGAAGGGGGAAGGCTAGCCTGCAGTTCTTCAGAAAGAGCAGAGCATTTTTGATTAAGGAACTGTCAGATAACGTCTTGGGAATATCAGTCATTTCCCCAGAATTGAATATTACATAGAAATGTATATGTATTCAAAAATCTGTGGGAAGCAACCTAGTCAGCAATCTTGAGTATTTTACATAAGAGAATACCCATTTCCAAGATATCCCTTTACCCTCCCTGGAAATAATTGTAGTAAATAAATATAGTTTGGGTGATTCCACTGTGTTCCAGTCTAGGGTTCTCACACAGCTAAGTCTGTGTCTTAGAAAAACAGTGTTTAGAGTTTCTCCAGACATAGTGCCTGACTCTGATTTCTCTACAGTTTCTTTTGGTGGGTGAAACAGGAAATGGATAGGATGTGACTCCCTNAAGCTCAGGTGTGTCCATTGACAGTGATATGGCTATATATGATTTCCAAGCAGATGTTGACAAAATATAATTCGCTGTCTTCTTATTGTCATCTGGCATTTTACACACTATGAATATAATACACAATAAAATTAAGTATTGAGTAGACACTGAGTCCAAGAAATTTGAACCACACCAAAAGTAGATATGGGATAAAGTTAAAAGAGACTAAATATAGTTTTTAAAAAGTTTAATGACCATGACTTATACATAGTATACAGTAACTGTTGCCATCAAGCAGAGAACCAATGCCCTTTGTAGTATTTTAGAACAAAACTAGTCTTTTAGACCATTTTCATGAAAATATTAGGTTTCCATTTCATCAGCAGGTGCTGTTGAGATGAAAGCCGTGTGTAAATTTTCAGAAGGCTAAAAGTGTCAATTCAGAAAAGGAAAGTGATAAGAGAAAATGCAATCAGTTTTCCTGTTTTCAATTTGTGCAGGATTTGAAGAGCCGTTTTGTTGAACTGCTACATCTGCTCCAATATGAATATTGAACTACTTCCACTAAAAATAACAACCTATAATTTGGAAGCTACTGCAGCCTTTTGTTAATGTGAGTGGGTTATTTAAAAACAAAACAAAAAAAAATAAAAATAAAAAAAAACAATTTTCTATTCTGACAATCTACTGCCTAATGTGCATTTTCATTTGCATTGCATTTTCCTCAGCAGATAAATGNTGTGATGCAATTAGGGCCTCATCTTGTTTGGCTATGAAGAGAGGTTTCCATAGGTGAAAATCCTGGTCATATAAAAGACATTGTACAAAACAAAATTTATGTTTAAATAATCTTTTAAAATATGTTTATTAAAAATGAGATATTATTCCTTACATTCTCTAATACTACAATTTTTAACTTACTGGAAACTACTGTGAAGAAGTTAACATGATTTCATTGCATACTGAGCATTCTGTAATGTATTTCACCTTTAATACACCTTCAAATGTAAGTTTAAACTAATCAGGGATATTTTACCTAACAGGGCTTTCAAATAATTTTTTTCATGCTTAAATAAAATGATTAAATTATGCTTGAGTGCCTGCATACAAAGGCTTTGGCCTCTATAGCACTGCTAATCAAATAAGTTTTATGGACCACATTAGAGGAAAAATTAGATGCATTTTACTAGTGACATTTTCTAGGAAAGACATGTTCTTTAATCCATCTGGTATTAATTAAAAAGCAAACTCCAGATTGTATTTAAAATAATCATAATAAAAAGTCCTTCATCCATATAAGAGTGTGAGTGGTAACACTATCTACAGGTAATAAGGGCACAGAAATGTAAGGGAGTAAGAAGATATGTGGACAGGTTAGATATTGATCAATCATTGATTGCACTTGGTTTGACTTGTGGCTAAAATCATTTGTCCAGGGTGAGACCTGATCAGTGCCCAGAATCAATTAGCTGTGTAGCTTGTGGCTTCACACTTGAGTGGCTAGATACATTCTTCACAGGTAAACTCAGAACAGCTCAAGAAAGGAGAAAGGGGAAGACAGATACTGATGATGACGCATGAANATGTTGATTTACAAATGCAGTATTCCTTTTGAAATATTGGTTTGCAATAAGAAGTGGTTGAAGAACAAAACTGGATGTGTTGTTGAATGAATGATTATGTGTATGCATTTGGATGAAGAATACTGCTCTTAAGGAGTGTCATTTCCAATCTGAAACACAATGAACAGTCCAGTATTATGGTGTTCTGGCATGTCATTAAGTAAGTTTGCTACCATATGGGTATATTCTTTGATACATGTATTTTTCCACTT
>LZPO01076126.1:18861-33389 GCA_001675575.1 Neotoma lepida
AGAATAGAGGCAAATGGGATAAGTGTAGACACAAAGATCACGAGCTGCCACTGTTTCTGCTTTGTGGGTGTTTTCTATGCAAGTTAAAAAAGATCAGCTCTCCCAGTACCCCAGAAGTTTGGATCTGCTGCAGTCTCCACTATGAATAAAAGCCCNAAGGAAAGACTCCCCACATTGCCCTAAGTAGGAGGTTGTGTTGGATAGTTTTATGTCACCTTGACACATGCTAAAATTATCTGAAAGGAGGAGACATCAATTAAGAAAATGCCTCCAAAAGGGTGGGCTGTGAACAAGCCTGTAGGACATTTGCTTAATTAGTGATTGATATGGGAGGGTACAGTCCATTTTGGGTGGAGACCTCCCCTGGGCTAGTGGTCCTGGGTTCTAGAAGAAAGCAGGCTGAGCAAGTCATAAAGAGCAAACCAGGAAACAGCTCCCCTCCATGGCCTCTGCAACATGTTTTCCCTCCAGGTTCCTGTCCTTTTTGAGTTCCTGTCCTGACTTTCTTCAGTGATGAACAGTGTGATGTGGAAGTATAAGCCAAATAAACTTTTTCCTCCCCATGTTGCTTTGGCCACGGTGTTTTATCATAGCAATAGTAACCCTAAGACATAGGGTCTGACTAGGGAAAGCTCAGGAAAGTCACGCAGTCTCCCTGTGCTCAGACGTGCAGAAGCTGTTGGAAGACTCTTGAAGGGGCAGGGCAAATAAGAGAAAATGTCTCAAACTTTCCAAGGCATATATTGAGTAAGAGGAAGAAGCCACCCATCGNCAGATAAAGAGGCAGGAGAAATATCTCTGCTAATGAATAAAGGATGTTCCAGACTGGAGATGAAAATATGACAAGCCACATAAACATCTCAAGTCNAAGCTTGGCTGAAGGAAGATTCACACCCTCTCCCCCTAACCANCTAAAGCCAATGGAGCTGAAACCAGAAGTAACAGCAAATCCTTGGTAGAGGAAGCAAGCAGTACAACTCCCCACAAGTAGAGCAAATGGAAGATTATCAGAGACTACAATAATTATAAGAAATATACTGAAGTTCCCTTTTTCATGTATTTTTTCCATAAAGAAGCCAATTCCCAACTTCCACAGGAAAGCCTAATGGATAATACCCACAAAACATAGTCCACAGTCTCTCTCTCTCTCTCTCCCTCCTTCCCTTTCCCCCTCTTTTTCCCCAATTCTCCCTCCCCCTTTCTCTTCCCCTCCTTCCCTTTTTCCCTCCCTCTCTCCCCTCCCCATCTCTCCACATTTCTCATTATTCCTGGCTTTCTTTCTCCCTCTCTCCAGCTTCAATAGTTGGGTGAACTTCCTGCAACCTTCAGACATACTCCCTGAATGTCACCCATGATCAAGTCCCAGAAATGTTGGGTTGTCTATGGGAGACATATAGGAAGTATTCTGTGTTGACAAACAAGATGCTAATTTTCTGTGTATTATTGTCTTCTTTCTAAATACGTATCGACTTGTTTTGAGCCACTTTCACAATACACCCGGGACAACGAATTCCCAATGTGCTTAAATCTTGTTCTGATATTTTGGGCAGTGTTTCCTATTTTTTTTGGACATGTAAAATATATCTGTGCCCCACTGCCTTGGACTCTTTAGAGTCCTAGAGGAGATTGTTCTAAGGGGTGGCTAGCCACACTGGGCAGCCAGGAGATGAGTGCAGGGAGTAGAATTCTCTAGCAAATGTATGTGCTTACCATCATGATCATCTGAAAACTGCTGAAAAGGAAGTATTCCTGTCAACCTAGTGAGGCAAGAATCATTGAACTCGGAACTCTTTTGATCACTTCAATGTTTGCTTCCCATCGTAATGTTTGGATTCCAATACGAACCTTTTGCTGTGTGTGGTACTAAGGCAATGATAAATGGGAGATTTTTCAGTGGTATTTTGCAGTAAAAATTGTATAATGAGATGCAGTAAAAATTGTATAATGAGATGCTCATGTTCGTTTATTCCCTCACAGCCTTCTTCGGTTCCTATCTTTTAATCAAGGTGCCTGGTTCAGCAACTAACCACAGTCAGTTACATTTGAGATTCAGTTGGAAAACAAACAATCCAAACCCAACCACACCATTTATAGCATTAGTGTGGCCAGTGAATTATTTGGGGCAGACTTCAACAAATCAAACAATCAAATAAAAGTTGTGAATCTAANAGTCAAACGTAGCTAAGACTCCTTCATTTTATCTGGTAAACCTGTGCCCAAGGAACATTCTCTGCTCTGTCAAGATTTTCACTTTCATAGCATGCTGTGTGCACATGCCCGTGCACGTGCAGAACACACACACACACACACACACACCACACACACACACACATATACACACACACATTCCACATGGCTCTAGTACATTAAACTCGCTCTTCATGTTTAATGAATTCATTGATTAGTTAAAATGAAAATAATCAGTGAAAAAAAAGACACAAAGATCCCAATAAGCAAAGAAGAGCTACCAAAGGAAGACAGCGTCACTTCTGCATCACTCCTGAACACACTGCTGGAAACAGTATTGAGTCCCTAAGGGATACAACCTGGTGAGTTTGAGCCTAGAGCATTAGACCTTTCCATGTTAGTAGTGGTCTTCCAGGCAGTGGGGCATGCATGAAGGCATGCAGGCCTGAATCCCTGACAATTGGATCACGTTACCTACTGCCAATGACTTTCTTCCTGGGAGCCACCCAGTCACACAGCTGCAGGTAAGGAATCTCAGAACAAGCTCCAGCCTCCCTCTCATTCCATCAGAGAGGAAATGAGAGCAGAGCTCTACCCTCTCCCCACGGCCTGGGATAACATGGATTATGAGACTTACTGCAGCAGATAAAGGAGGCTCAGCAGAGAAGCGGGCTTGGAGCTTGCTGTAGTTGCTCTGAGAATGGGGAAGTCTTGGTACTTTCTCTTTCCTGTCATCACCATCACTAAGATGGAAAAATCCTGGTAACCAAAGTGACCCAGGTTTCTATCTGCTCCTATTTAAAAGCCGATCATTATGAAAGTCCAGTATGATCTGCTTGCCAAAAGTCATTGCCGATCATTATGAAAGTCCAGTATGATCTGCTTGCCAAAAGTCATCGTCAAGTTCAAGATGAAAACCCACAATGATTCATTCCCTCTCCCTTCCTCTCTACAAGAAAAAAAAATTAGCAGAAAATACAAGCGACTGGAGTTATTAGTCACAAATCCTGGGCTGTGAGGAAGAGTGTGGGGAATGATACAATGGCTCTGTTGTCTTTTTATTTCCATAAAACTGCCTGTTCCTTCAGTGCCCTTTGACACGCTGGCTGTGGCACCTGGTCTGAATGCGGAGCTGGACAGCTCTTTCCTGAGGAAGGCAAGCAACTTGTCTTCATTTGGTTACCATGGTTATGGTACTGCCTGTTACCAATCCAGTGATTTGCATTGCAAACCATCACTGGAAACAAGGACAGTGGGACTTGGTATTCAAGTCTGAGAGATTCAATACACAGAAACATCAATTGAAAAGTTCCAAGGGAATTAAGCATAAACACACACACTGTTCCAGTTCTGGAAGGGTGACTAAACTAAGAGGCCATCCTAAGGGCTCCTACTGTCCATGGCACTTCAGTGTGTGTGATGCACTTAAATTGAGACGTTAACTGTCTAAAGGAAGAGATAAAGAAGTAAATCCAAAATAGTAATATAGTTGCTTAGAGTGTGAGGACACCGCCCAATTGGAAGTTTGCATGAAGCAGCCTGGGAATTCCATTTTTCTAATGTTGGTCCTGAAAAGGAACAGTAGTTAGACAAGGATGTGGCAGGAAGGGGTAAGATCTAAAATCAGATGCTCCCCAGTTCTTAGGAGCCCGCAGAAAAGTGGGAAACAACAAGCCTGGCAGTGATGCCACACATTGAGAATTTNGGTTCAGTAGTGCCCAAGCCGTAGAGTNCACAGAAAGCCCTAATTCTTAGTAGCCTGGAGTGGGATTAACAACATGAATTGGCCAGGTCTGTAAATCTNCTCTAGCTAGCCGCATGACATTTCAAAACCCTTGTTCCTAGCTGTGTGCTTCTTCTCCTGGAAGGGTTCTGACCTGTGTCTTGACATTGTTCTTTTGTGTCNACACCCTTCNCTCACAGGACACAGTTACATAATATCATGATTAATCTGGTGAGCTGTACTACTGGTCCCACTGCCACCTGGGANAACCTTGATGCTGAGGTCATTGGGATGGTGATGAGGGCTGAGCAGTGGTTAGTGTTCANGACAGACCCTGGGCTGGGAGAAAAATTCACTTCCCTATCACCTTCATCAGATGAAATTCTTTACAAAGACAAATTAAAGTCATGAGTGATTCTTTTTCTTTTTCACAAAGTGACATCAAAAGAGCTTCAAAAGAACTCCTGTTCCCATTTCAATGGAAAATACAGCAATGAGATGATAGTGACTACTGTCATTTATTGATCACTTATGCCAAGACCCACACTGGAAGATTACNTTGTTATCTTATTTGATTGGTGAAAGTTATTATTGCATAATTTTATAGATGAAGAAACTGAGGGTTCCATATGTTAAACAGTTTATCCTCAGTCATTCTGTGAGTCGTGGCCAAACATACCTGATCCGAATCTGTTCTAGTTTGCTTTCTGTTGATATGATAAACACTGACCAAAAGTAGCTTGTGAAGAAAGGGTTTATTGGCTTATACTTCTCTACCATAGTCCGTCATTGAGGGACATCAAGACAAGAACCTGGAGGCAGGAACTGAAGCAGAAACCATGGAGGAATGATGCCTACTGGTTCTCTCCCCTTGGCTTGCTCAGATTGTTTTCTTGTAGCACCCAGGACTTACCTGCCATGGGTTGGCACTGCCCAGAGTGGGCTCGGCCCTTCTACATCAATCATTAATCAAGAAAAAGCCCCCTTTGACATTCCCACAGGCCAATCTGATGGGGGCAATCCCTCAACTGAAGTTCCCTCTTCTCAGGGGACTCTATTTTGTGTCATGTTGAAAAAAACTAACCACATAAACATAGTCTATTGAACTCCCAAATGCGTCATCAGAATTCATAAACTAAAGTATGACAATAGCTGTAATGCAGAAAAGTTTATTGCTCAATAAATACAGGGATATTTCCATTTTCCAAAAATTTAAACAGGAATGAGGTCTAGGTAGGTCTTGGAGTTTTATATAAATTAATAGGGTTAGAGGAATGTGTTCCTTCCCTCCTTTTTCATGCTAATAGATGAAAACTTGAAATGTTTTGAACGGTCCCAGTGAGCCAGAAACTTACTTGAAAACACAATCTCCATGGACAATACAATTAAACAATGATTGGAACTGATTTATTGGTTAACAAGCCACAAAAATAAAAGGAAGGCAATTTCTTTCTAACTAATCTTTAGAAGATAATATGGTAAATCTAGCTGCTAAGTGCCCATCATGAGACTGACTGGTCCCAAATAGCTCTGTGTTCCAGTAGATGGACTTGAAGATGGTGTTTCATTTTAGGAAAACATTTAACAATGCTGTATATTGTTCTCCTTAGATTGTGATTTGACACTTCACGCCTGCTCAGTAAATATTTTGTATTTATTCTCATCACAATAAGCTTTATAAGCCAATTCAATTTTTTATAGTAAATCAAATGCTGCCTCCAGCAGAAGAGGGGAACAGCTTCCTCATTCTTCATTTGAGCAACCCAGAGCACTTACTACCTTGTGCCTGTTGTTATACCATTGAGACTCAACTAGAACTGGTTTTCCCCCAAGAAGACTTTTGCCAATGGCCAGAGAGCATATTTATTGTCACAATTAGAAGAATGATATTATCAGTGTCTAGAGGACAGAGGCAATGCACAGCAGAACCTTCTGCACTGAACATCAAACACTCTGGGTTGAGCAACACTAAAGACAAGACACAAGCCAGACCTTGAGTGGCAGTCTAGACAAAACAAGACACAGACATCTCAGGACTTAGAGCCACAGAGTTTAGCTCCAGTTCAGCTCTGTCTAGCTGCGAGAGCTTAAGCAGGTCACAGTGTGAGCTGCAAACTCACTACAGAGCAGATATTCTTTTATTGATGTTCCCAGCACAGAATTATTTTATGGATCAAAGCAATAACGCATGAAGAATTGCTTCTAAGCTTGATACAATCATTTTATGTGGTGTTAGACATATGATGACAAAGGCAATAGTAATTATGCAGTGAAAATGGATGCATAGTCATAGAGCTTGTTGAGGAATCTGGCTTTTAAATCTAAACCTGAATATTATTCACTTTTATTTCATCTCTATATGGTTTATCAAGTAGAATCTTTGGGCTAGCATCTTCAAGGAGCTAGGGGTATGAAAAATAACAGATATTTCCTGTATTAAGGCTCTTCTTGAAGAATGGAGATAAAGTCTTAAACAAATAGTTATGATAGTNTGTAAAAGAAGCGAACATGAGATAGGTATAAAATGTTTTCAAAGCAAGTTGATTCAAGACATATACAAAATTTATGGCTGCATTATAACTAGTAACAAAAAATTATTTCCTTTTCTACCTTGCTATATTGATCCCCAAAGGGGAAAATGTACATTCTTGTGACTTCAATTAAACACTCAGCAAAACAAATGAAAGGCAGTAAGAAAATTGAAATTGCTTTTTAACAATGGATTTGTTAAATCTTGCCTTATAGTAAAAGAACAAAACAAACAACACTCTAACCTTCAATCATGGAAGGGAACCACTAGCCACGACTTAAAGTATATTCATGTTCATGTATTGTTTGTCACTGTAAATAAGGCATAAAATATCCGAGTGTAAATGAGTGTTTCAGGGAATGTTTTCTAGAACACTTCAGGCACCTGCACAATATACTCATTTACTTGGCTCATAGGAAACAATTGTTCAATAAACGTATGATAGATGGGAATAGACTGACTTCACANAATTCTTCACACAGTAGGAAATGGGTATTGATTCTGCCCTCCTTACTATCAAATCTTCATGTCTGATTGGAAAGCCNACTACCAAAAGTCCAGGGACATTCCACATGGACAGAGCAAGTATATACAACTTCTAACACTTTGTCTGTGGTATGCAGCAGTATCAGGGTCATTGAATAGCTGCTTCCGTACTGGCATACTTCCTGTACTGGCCTACTTCCTGTACTGCCTTTTGTCTTACTTCTTCCATGAATTCCCTGCGGTGGAGTGTATTCAGCATGGTTAATTCTGTGGTTCTTTGGCATTTTGATCCAAAGGGCTCCTCTGTGGTTCCAGAAGAACCAACAGACTTACAACTAACACCTATACCAACAAACCCCACATAATTAGTAAGAAAAGGCCAAACAAGACATGGTATGTTATCATCCCAGCATTTGGGAGGATGAGGCAGAGAAATCTCAAATTTGAGGTTAGCCTAAGATNCATATCCTGCCTATAATAGCTAGCCTTGATTGTCAGCTTGACACATCTGGGAAGAAGAAACTTTAATTAAGGAATTGCCTCCATCAGATTGGCATATGGGGTGTCTGTGGGGGTATTTTCTTGACTACTAATTGATCTAGGCGGTATCAACTCACTGGGTTCAGCACCATCCCTAGGTGATAAGATTGGGAGATATATATCTATCTCTCTCTATATATGTATATATATGTATATACATATATATATATAAACAAGCTGATTAGGTAGAGAGATGACTCAGTGCTTAAGAGCACATGCTGCTCTTGCAGNGGACCCAGGACTAGTTCCCAGCATCCACATGGCAGCTNACAACTGTCTGTAACTCCAGTTACAGTGGATCCAGGACCTTTTCCTGACCTCCACAGGCACCAAGAATGCATNTGGTGCATTTACCTACATGCAAGCAAAACATCATACACATAAAATAAAAACAAATAAGTCTTTAAAACAAAGCAAATCAAGCAAGCTGGAGGAAGCAAAGCAGTAAGCCACATTCCCCCAAGGTCTCTACTTCAGTTCCAGACACAGGCTCATGCCTTGAGTTCTTGCCCTGACTTCCCTCAGGCATGGATTGTGACCTGGATTTGTAAGATGAAATTAACCATTTTTGCTCCCAAGTTGCCTTTGGTCATGGTCTTTATCAGAGCAACAACAAACAACAAAACTAGAATGCTATCCAAAAATAAATCATAAAACAACTAAGTAAACAAAANAGATTCCTTAAATCTTAATGAAGAATAGCTTATGAGTGGATTTCCCAGATGAACCCTAAATGTGAACCCACCCCAAAGCACTGAAGGCTCCTTGTGGAGCACTATTCAACCTCTTTGTGCACCCTTACTGCAGTACCCAGGTTTTTAGGGAGTCAGCTAGACATTTCTTTATGTGACATCTCTCCTTTGCCAGCATGTCAAAAGAATCAATCTGATTAATCTGAAATGGCAGAATCAAAGCCTTGTGTTCCTTTCCCAGGCCTCAGCCTCCCAGCCAAACCCATGCATTTCAATTCTGTGAGCAGGAGTCAACCTGTCTGAATTTCTCCTGGTTCCTAGAACCAAGTCTGCTTCCTCCGCAGCCTTCCACGGCATTTACCCCATCAGCCTTCTCGCCTCAAGTAACAAAGTGAGAGGCAAAGGGGAAAGAACTAAACATGAGCATCGAGAGAGTGCAAGGTGCTATGCTGAGTGCTTTAGAGACAACATTTCACATCAAACTTCTATTACCCGTAAATCCCTAAGACTTTCCATAGATAAGCAAATTACATATTTAAATTAAAAGTAGTCCCCTATATCATGTAGGTGACAGGATTTAAATACAAATGTTTTTTGGCTCAAAACTTCTTGTTTTTCTACTATGGAATTTTCTGGCAAAAGTGGTTTTAGCTAAGGTTTCTATTGCTGTGATAAAGCACTATAACCAAAATCAATTTGGGGAGGAAAAGGTTTATTTGGTTAAACTTCCACATTATAGNTCATCATCAAAGGGAGTCAGGGCAGGAACTCAAAACAGGAACCTGGAGGCAAGAACTGAAGCAGAGACCATGACTGAACACTGCTTACTAGTTTGTTCCCATGGTCTGCTCAGTTGGCTTTTTGATAGCACCCAGGGCGACCAGTCCAAGAGTGGTACCACCATGAGTGAGCTTAGCCTTCCTACATCAATCATCAAATTAAGAAAATGCACCACAAGCTTGCCCACAGTATACATCTTCCAAGGACAGCCCATGACCACCTGTCACTTCATGTTAGGAGCTGCTTCACTCGTGCAAGTTATAGATAAAATGAGAAATCTGAACTGGCATCTCTAGCATTCTTTCTGGATCTAAGATTCAAGATTCTCTGCTTGTGTTGATGAATTGGGCAAAATTTCACAAATGGGAACCCCCGGGAGATCTTGTGCTTTGTCCAATTTCTTTCACATTTCCAGGATGGTGATGGAAAATTCAGATTCGGGAAATGTGTGCTCTGTGGGAATAGGTTCAGAAAGCCTTTTCCATAATTCTAAATAATTGATTATGTGCAGTTAAATCTGCCCTTGCAGATTTACAAAGGCTTAAACAAACAAGAACAGCTCAAACATAGATTAAATGCAAGCATAACTACCCCTTTTACCCTGGTGCAACTGTTCTGGCATTCTCTACACTGTGCAGAAAATGTCCAGAATAGTGTGCAAATTACTGACTGTCTGTGACTACAGCATCTTACTGTTTCTCTGGACCCTAAAATTAAGGAAGAATAGCAGGAGAGCCCAATTTTTGATCCATGCATCTCAAACCACATATAATGACCTGAGTCTTCTATCCCTCACTCAGCAACCTGCTTCAGCCATTCCACTCCTGTTCGCAACATCAAGCTCACCTGTAAGTCTATTTCAGTCTGTATTCACTCACTGTTGCTGAGATAAGAAATTAAGACAGGTTTAATTGCTTAAGAAAACATGAAATTATTTCATAGTTACAGAAGTCAGAACAAATTAGTATAATGAGCTAAATCAAGGCCTCAGATTGATTTTGTGGTAGTTTGAATAAGAATGGTCCCAATTGGCTCATATATTTGAATGTTTAGACACTAGGGAGTGGAACCCTTGAATAGAATTAGAAGGATTAAGAGGTCTGGCCTCGGTGGAAGAAATGTGTCACTCTGGGATGGGGGAGAGGGGTGGGGTGGCTTTGAGGTTTCAAAAGGTCATGCCAAGCCTAGAGTCTCTCTGTCTGTCTGTCTATCTATCTATCTATCTATCTATCTATCTATCTATCTATCTATCTATCTATATCTTTCTATCTCTGTCTCTATCTCTCCAGAAAGTAGCTCTCGGCTAATACTTCAGCATCTGCCTGCATGCTGCCATGTTTCCAACCATGACAGATTAAACCTCTGAAACTGTAAGCCAGCCCTCAGTTAAATGTTTTCCTTTGTAAGAATTGCCCTGGTCATGGTGTCTCTTCACAGCAATAGAACACTAAGACAGGTTACATCCTTTCTTAGAAGCTGGAGGGAAATGTAATTCTTTTTCTTTTCCAGTGTTGAGAAGCTGCCCACAACCAAAACCTGCAGAATAGCATCTTGAAACTTTTCTCAGGCTGTGCGGTTAGTCTTGATTGCCAACTTGATGGGATTTAGAATCACTTAGGAGATACACCTTTGGATATGTCTGTGAGAGCATTTCTAGAAAGGAAAGGAAAGGAAAGGAAAGGGAAACATCTGTCCTCAAAGTTGGTGTCACCTTCCATTTACCAGCCCAGATATGGGAAGGTCTGAGGAAAGAACAACCTATACCTGCCTGCCTTTGCTCCTCTGCCTGCATCAGATGCCAATTTCTTCAGCCTTCTGGTCTGGATGTTCTTGCCTTTCAGTACTGGATTGTGATTACTGAGACATCCTACTTCATAAACTCAGAAACTACTGGGTTATCTCCTTCCCCAGCATGAGGACAACCATTGCTGGCCTATCATCTCCTACATGAATGCGCACATATGGGTGCGCGCACAGACACACACACACACACACACACACACACACACACACACACACACGAAAATGCCTTTACAAGATTGGGCAATATGAAAGCCTATAGGGCATTTTCTTAACTAGTGATTGATGGGGGATAGCCCAGCTCACTGTGGGTGGTACCATTCCTAGGCTAGTGGTCCTGGGTTCTATAAGAAAGCAGGCTGAGCAAGCCATAAAGAACAAGCCAGTAAGCAGCACCCCTCCATGACCTCTGCATCAACTCCTGCCTCCAGGTTCCTGCCTGACTTCCTTTGATGATGACCTGTGATATGCAAGTGTAAACAAAAGAGCTGCTTTTGATCATGGTGCTTAGTCACAGTAGCACTGCTGGTTTCACAGGTACCTCTGAGTGAGGTAACTTGGGTGCTAGATACCTTTNCCACAAGTATAAACAGACATGCAAGGCTCTAATCATGGATATCTGAGAACATGAAGCTCTCAGGCAAATTTTGTAATTTCCCTCAATTGCATAAACTTCAGTGAGACAGATTTAGATTCAAATCTTGGTCCTATCTTCTATTACCTGTGCCCCTTAAAGAAAGATGTTTCTTTTTCAAGTCATACCATCTCTGACTCAGCTACAACTTTCTGTCCCTTTTATGAGATACTTCACCACCCCTGACATCACTATGTGAGACCTGAACCGTCTGAGATGTGTTATAGTTACAACTGAATTTCATAGACTTAGAAAAATAAATGAGAAAATGTGTAAGAGCATACCAGTTGTGTACACTTTGGATAGCTTTTCCAAAAGAGTGTCCATATATTATGTACTATAGCAATTTTTTTCTCTGAAAATATTTTAAATTTGATACTTTCCAGAATATCTCTCTCCCTCCCTCACTCTCTGTCTCTCTGTCTCTCTCTCTCTCAAAATAGTACCTAAATTCCTCCAATATGATTTTCAAGTGATGGAATATTATGATCATTAAAATGGATGGAATATTATGAACATCAAAATATGATAGTCACCCTATAAACTAACCTCACTGATAAAAACAGATGTACATTCTCAAAGAAAAAATACTTGCAAATAAGAATTTAAAAGCACATTATGGAGATTATGAACCATGATCAATTTGGTTTCATTTCAAGGATTCAAGGAGGTCAACATATATAAATCAATAAATATAATTTATTTCATAAATATGCCCCATAACAGAAATCTCCATTTCATCTCAATAGATGCAGATAAGTCTCTTTTTATGAACATTTATACCATTCATCTGAGCTCCTGGACTGAGGAACTATTTTCTGAATGACACACTCAGCTCTGCTGCATTCAAGGCCCACATGAACACTAAAAATATTTTAACTAAAAGAATACTTCTGATATAAAATAAACCAAGAAAAAAGATAACACCAGAGGCATTAACTTCAATGCAATAACAGGAGAAACACAAAAATCTAAGGCAACTTTAACTCCTCCAAGAACTACTAATCTTACAGTACTGGCATCTGGTGACTTTAAGTTGGGTAAAATCCCAGTGTGGCGCTTTGAATGACAATGGCCCCCAAAGGCTCACATATTTGAATGTTTGTTTCCCAGTTGGTGGACAGTTTAGGAATGCTTAGGAGGTACGGCTCTGTTGGAGTAGGTGTGGCTTTGTTAGAGGAGGTGTGTCACTGGAGATTGGCTTTGGGGTGTCAAAAGCTTACACTAGACCCAATCCTGTTCTCTTTCTTCCTGCTGTCTGTGGATTAGGATGTAAGCTCTTAGCTACTGCTCCAGCCCCATGCCTGCCTGCCTGCTGCCATGCTTCCTGCCATGATGATCATGCATTAACTCTCTGAAGCTGTAAACAAGCTCCCAACTAAATGCTTCCTTTTATAAGTTGCCTTGGTCATGGTGTCTCTTCCCAGCAATAAAACAGTAACTAGGATACCCAGACAGAGAACTCAAAGAATGATTTAAATATGTTCAAAGAAACCAAAGGAAAAATTAAGCTCATTACTGTGAACACAAACAGCTGATGAAATAAGGAAGACTATGCAAGATATGAAAGATGAATTTAATAAAGAGATATGAATACTGAAAAAGACCCTGAAATACTATACGTGGAAAATATAAGTTCAATAGAAAGCTCTGTGGAAAGTCCCTTACAAGAGACTAGACCAAGGAGAGGGAAGAACAACTATGCTTGAAGACAAGGTAGAGGAACAAAAACAACCAAGGGCAGAGATAAAACAACAATAAGGTAACAGTGTGGATTCCAACATAGACTGGACACTCTGAAAAGACTAAGCCATGGATCACAGGCATGGAAGAAGGACAAGAGTGAGTTCTGCAGGCATAGAAACATTTTTTAAACATTCATAACAGAAAATGTCCTAGAGTCAGGAAAAGATGTATGTTTTTGTTCATTTGTCAAAAGATAGAAGGCTGTAGCTGCATAAGTTTACCTCGGAGTGTTTTTTGTGCCAGTGCATGAGGCATGTGCTACTGCGGCTCTGGAGTACAGTTTGAGATCAGCCTTCTGTCTTTTGACAAATAGGCCAAAAGCATACAATAGAAAAAAGAACTTCTTCAACAAATGCTGCTGGGAAAACTAGGGTGGATGAATGAAACCACATCCCTAACGTTCTGTACAAAACTCAACTCCAAATAGATCAAAGACCTTAATGTAAGACCTGAAACTTTTAAACCTCTAGCAGAAGAAAAAATCATAATAGAAATGCTTCAAAGTACCAACCTAGGCAAGGACTTTCTAGAAAGTTCTCCATCAGCTCAGGAAATAACAGCAAGGGTTGCTAGTACTATTGCATGCCATGTCAATGCTTCTGCACAGCAAACGAAACATGTGACAGAGTGGAAAGATAGCCAACAGAATTCGGGAATCTTTATCAACTCTATATTGGGTAGGAAATTAATACCTAGAGTCTATAAAGGATTAAAAAATTAAACATGGAAAAAAATCTTACTACAAGTCATCCAATTAACAAATGAGCAAATGAATTAGTTCTTAAAAGAAGAAATATAGGGGCTGAGATGGGTCAGAGTTAGTGAAATACTTGCCACGCAAGCACNAGAATATGAGCTTTGAACCCTAGTACCTGCATAAAAGCTAGGCTGGGAAGTGAATTCTGAAATTCCAGCATGGTCAGAGAGACAAGGGTGAGAGGAGGATCCTTGAAACCCACTGGCCAGCCAATCTGGCCAATTGGTGAACCAAAGATTTAGTAAGAAACCTTGTTTTAAAAATAAGGTTGATAGCAACTTAAGAGGTCATACTATGTCAACCTTTGGCCTCCACACATGCNCAAACCCATATAGGCACTCACACCTGCATACACAAATGAATGCAAACGTTCATCATATATACACACACTCACACACAAGTACATACACATGAGATAAATAAATAAATGAGATAAATACATGAGAATGTTTGACATACTTAACCATCAGGGAAATGTAAATTAAAGCATCATTGAAACTCTGTCACCTCAGTTAGACTGGGTGTCATGAAGAAAATAGCAAGTGATGGTAAAAATGCAGGAAAAGGGAGCTTTACACAGTACTGGTAGGAATACAAACTATTAAAACCACAATGGTCTTGCTCTGCCTTGACTGAGAGTGCCAGAATCTGGG
>LZPO01076126.1:49510-75112 GCA_001675575.1 Neotoma lepida
ATAATAGGCAGATCTGTCCTCAATTGCTTGCCATTTCTTTGTGTTGAGAACATTGAAACATCTTTCTACTAGCTATATTGAAATAGTCTATTGATTGTTGTTAATCTGGGTTATCTTCCTGTGACATAGAATATTTGAAGTTATTCATTCTATCCAATTGTACCCCAGTGTCCATAAAATCTCCTCTTTATCTTCCCCACCCTAGCCCGCTGCCCAATAACCTAATTTTGCTCTCTACTTCTATGGGTCCAAATTTTAAGCTGAACCTCATTTCTGGCCAAATATTTATATACATGATAATAAGCTTGGTTGGTCTTATCTAATGCAAAGATCCTCCACAAATGGCTAGTATTTGAGAAAAATCTTCCACACTCCTCCAGAATTCTGTGAAGTTGTCAGGATGGCTAAACACTTCATTTGCAGAATATTTGTGTTAAGCATTGAAGACACTGGNAAAGAACAGGTGGTCTAGGGAACAGTGGCCACAGTTTGTGGACTGGAGAGCCAGCTTCACATATTAACAATACAAGTCAACAAGGCCCCAAGGAGAATGCTAGCTGAGAGCTACTGTTCGCAAGGACCAATNTTAGGGGACCAGCTAGGATGCCTGTGCTGGGAATTATTGGTTGAGGATGGGCTAACCACACCTCTGTCATGTTCATTGTTCTGGACTTTTGTATTGAAGGGTTTGTATCTTACAATGTCCTCCATCCAAGAAATAAATACTCATGACCACCCTACGCAAGGATCTGAGGCCCATAATTTAACTCTTGAAGTCTTGAGCCAAATGACCTCCAAAGACCATGCTGGGTCAACACTTATATTCTAAGATTTCTTTCACAAAACTCCTGGGAAAGAATTCCAGTATGTCTTGTCTCAGATGCTGTATCCCAAAACATGGTGTTTGATGTGCTGAGTACATGAAGCTGACAAGACTCTGGAAGAACATTCTCTGTGACGGTTTCCTTTTCTTTCTCCCCTCATCTCTCCTCCGAGAGTCACAGAAACCAGAGCACCTCTTCCCAAAGCCAGACAAACCCTTAGTAGGCCACTCTTGATTTCTGTCCTCTGAATGTCCTTATATGACAGGCATTCTACCCCATAGTCATTGGGGAAAAAAATGTCACACAGAGGTTCAGGAATGACTCTGAACAAAGGAGTCTTTCAATGTTCTATTTGTCACTGTCATTACACACACAATACAAGATTAGGTCGTACCCTTTGTGCCCTGTCACAGTTCTTCATAGCTATCCACTTCTTTCACCAGATAGCATAAAAATCTTCTTCTCTAGTGTCTGGGTCTCCTGTGTCTCGTAGAACCTCAATTAAATAAATCTACTCTGCTTTTCTGCTGCTGATCTGTCTTTTGCTACTGGGGTGTCAGCCATAGAGATAATGTCATTTTTACTCCCCTACAAACCTACTAACATTTAGGAACACAGAGAGAATACAGAAGAATTTGCTTTCAGTGAAGCTTCCCTGTCCTATCTGTACAAGGATTCAGAAATATTACAGGTCCACTGAAAACTGCTATGTGACCCTGACAGTTCATGCAACCTCCCAGACCCTCAGAGGTCTGTTCTGGAAAGCACAGTAACAATGTTGTACTCACTTATGGAGGGTGAATGATGATATCATCTAAAACAATTTCCCGGGCATTGGGAACATCTGATTTTAAAAGTGTGGTTGTGTATATTATTATGCACTCAACAACCAGGAAAGTGTTTGCTCAACTGTTACTCTCACAGGGAAGTTTAAGTAATGTGATAATATTGACATCCTGTGAAGATCAGTATTCATCATCAATGATATAATCCATACCATGTGATAGATATCATATTTTTCATAGCAGTAGATTCCGTGTTTGGGAGGTTCTGATGGTGGTAGTGAGACCAGTTNGCTAACATTGCCATTTTCCTCACAATAGTAGCTTCCAAGTAAATCCCAAACAGCTGTGATCTGGATTAAAATCAAACCCCAAATCTTCCCCATCCTTCTTTTCTAAGCAGCAATTCATTGCTGAAACAATTTATCTACCATTCTGTTAGTATAGTCTGGCTAGAGACCTCTGCCCTTCTTTTGTTTCAAATAGAGCTGATGCCACAATATCTGATTTGATTAACTACAACGTCCACCCAGCTGCTTGATTAACTGCAGAGTCCATTTGCTCTCCTGAGTAGCAAGGACTTCCCGTTAGCTACAGGATGCGGCCGGGCTGTTTATGCTCACATCAGCGGTGAGTCCTGCTTCCCTTGGGGGTTAGGGAGCTGTTATTGCAGTGGAGTAGGAACAGCAAAAGGAGAGCCCTCCTTCCTTTGTTTCTTGCCAGACCCCATGGCCCATGTCGAAACAAGTCACAAGTTCTCTTTCCCACCTCAGAGACAGAGAACTGAAAACCACAAGAGAAACGGATAGGTTTGCTAAACACCTGGAATAGTCTTCTCATTCTATTGGAAGAGGCAAACATGAGGACTGTTCAAGACACAGTTTCTTGATGACAAATGTGCATGCTTCATTTCCAGCCTTTTTCTCTATAGGCAGGCTCAGCCCTTTCCAAGGTCAAGAACTTACTAAATCAGGGCTCCTGGCTCTCTCTTGCTTTTCANGTTTTGTTAATGATGGAGGGAGCTACTTGGGTTGGCTGAGTAAGATTTACGAGGATTTGGTGGTTTCACTTTCTTGAGTCAAACTCAAGGGCTCATATTCTAGCTTTGCTTTTTATATCATTGTGACTTGTAACAAGTTAGCTATCCTCCTTGAGAGGTGAAATCAGTTGTCCTTCACAGGGCTGCCCTGAAGCTGAAGTATGGAGATCTGTGTAAAGTGTGCCACAGAACACCTCATACACAATGAAAGGCTAGGAGAGGTTCATCCTTAATTCTTGGGAGAAGTTAAAGTTGAACTTGGAATCTCTTGTCCTGTTAGCTGCAGATATCATTCTTTCTCCTTCNAAGCGTCAGTAACATTTGTGAAAGGCGACAAGAATGATGGACCCTGAACAAACTCAAGGTTGGTATGAAGAATAGCATAGGGTGAACACAATAGTGCCAAGTCCCTTCCATAGCTGTCTGAGATCCAGGTAGGAAGATCACGCTGAGGAAGTTAACCAAACATCCTTTTGGTTTAGAGTTGTATTCTCTACATTTTTGTAAAGGGGATGGAAAATGTCTGGCTAAATTAATGTACGTAAGTGGTAAATGGGGAGAACTAGCATTTATTGAGTGCCTAGTATGTGGCAAATATTGATAGGCACTGTGACACTTAACTCAAAGAATGACTCTGGAAGATGTATGTTAATCCCATTTCAGAGGAGATAAAATGATGTCTAGAGAGAAATGACTTGTCTGTAATTTAAAAGTGAGTGTCTTTCAGGGTTAAGCTTTAAACTGAAATCTAAAATCCAAGATTTTGGGACTTGACAAGCAGATCCACCAACAGATGCTATAGAGTCAATGCCAATTGTCAGGCAAGACTCTCCAGGCCCACAATCGCAGATATTCCTCATCAGAGAGTCTTGTCTAAATGTTTCACACTCGTTTCAGTGACATTGACACAGGAGACAGATCTTGGGGAACTGGCTTTGAGACCAAGCTTGGTTTTGCATCCCAGGCACCCAGCCAATCTCACTGGCCTCAGTTTCCTTACGTAAGAGACTAGAGCATGAAACTGCTCTCATGGAACATGTCAGCACAGAGCAGTGCACAGATACTTTCAACACAGATAGCATTCTGCATTCGGGATAAGCCCGTATTGTTGTTTGTGCCATGACTGCAGCAGTAACTTACATGCAACAATAAGAGTTCTCCTTTTGCCAATAGGAGGAGCAATGTTAGACATGGTAAAAGGGCTGGAGAGATGGCTCAGTGGTAAAGAGCATGTACTGCTTTTGCAGAGGTCTAGAGTTCTGTTCCAAGCACCCCCACTGGCAGGCAGCTCATCACTACTTGAAATTCCAGCTCCAGGATGCCCTCTTCTGGTCTACATTGACATCTGCATGCATGTATGTACACACACACACACATACACACACACACACACACACACACACACACACACATCTCTAAATATATAAAAGAGTCCCCACTTCCAGATGCAAACAGAAAGAAGTGGCCTTGGTTCTTTTCCTCGTGTTTGTGTGTGTGTGTGTGGGGGGCTATCCAGTGTCCATCTGCAGAGCATAAAGAACAATATGGAAATGATCCTTGAGGAGATGCCATTTGTGAAGGTGACTCAGAGGCTTGAGGACATAGCAGGAGTGGGCTGTCAGAGTTCTTGAAAATGGAAAATGTGACTGGTGATTTAGCCAAGGGTCAGCAGTGAAAGCTTTTTCTGCCAAATAGTTACAGCCCAAGTATTCATTGAATGACGTGCTTGGTCTTGTTATTTCTTACTCAATTACTCTGTCATCATCTGATATTCAGCAAACATTTAATAAACTTTTTTTTTGTTGTTTCAGGCTATAAATTAAAGAAGTGGTAAGTGAGGTGTCTGACCTCATTTGACATGCCTTTAAGTAGAAGGAACAAATAAGTAACCAATAAAATAAATGGTAAGATGATTTTGGCTGAGCAAAGTGGTACACACTTGTAATGGGAAACTGAGGCAGGAGGATTGCTGGAATACATAGCCATAATAGGTTTCAAATGACAATCAAATATAGGAAGAAAATACAAGATGATTGAGTTATAACCTACAAAGGATCGGTTTGTTAATTGGGTAGCCAGAAGAGCCATCCATGAACATGAATGATGTATCATGATGGAACCAGCCAGGTGGGCTGGTCTCCTCATCTGTGTCCACCCATACTCTTTACCTATGCTCTCCTCTGACTCTACAAAGAATGTCATCAAGACTCACTTCCCAGCTGGATCCTGATAGGACTCCAGCAAAGTCAATGATTTGGGCAGGGACCAGCTGACCTCTCCTCTTCCCCTACTTGTGACCTGAGCCTTTGCACAGACCATGGCCCTCTACTGCTAACAGGTAAGCAAAGTAAGACCCTGAGGAGAAAACCTCCTCTGGTACATCACCTTAAAAGTGTCCTTTGCTGTTGTTTTAGCTAAGATTTTCTTTTTGGTGGTGGTGGGGGGGGCAATGAGTATGCTCAGAAGTTTTCCAGTTTTTTATTTTTAACCTTTAGAGCACATGCTTTGACCCCATACTGAGCATACCCATAAAACATATGTCTGCCATCTATTCTTCTTGAGCTACGTCCTTAAATTGAGCATGCTCGGGGATGTGCTTTTCCTACATGAGCCGCTATAGGCTTGCCCCAATCCCCATGCTGCCCAACATTTAGAGTCATTCTAATGCTACCTCCTGCATGTAAGAAATGTTTCCATTCTTGTTACCCACTTGTCATCCTTACTAGCTCTGCACTCACAAGAAGAGGAGAACCCATTATGCTCAGTCACACTATGATGGAAGCTCCCATGGGGTGGGGATAGAGTGGTCTTCCATAACCCCAGCTGTTCCTNGACTTCCAGACCAGAGCTGCCACAGCCCTTACTCCAGGCCTGTGGCATGGAGGTAGCAATAGCTTCTGGCTATTCCATCTCTCTAGGTCTCTCAACTTTCTTGTATGTTCTCTAATCCTACCACACACATCTGCCCACACATGTACCTTCATTAGATTCTATGATGTTTTTTCTTTCTTTCTTTCCTTTTTTTATTAGAACCTTGACATACACCCTCCTGATATGCAAGGATAAGGTGTTTCAGGCAAAGAGAAGATTATAATTTTGTGGGTCAAGATTAAGAGAATGATAATTATCTTTTGTGAGATTGTTTTATAAGAATGGAAGCATTTTTGCATGTATGATCTCATTGAAACCTTGTGAGGTCAGAGTTTGGGAAGATATAATTCTCACTTAAGCAAGGTACCTGAGACTGAGAAGTAAAAAGACTTGCCAAGGAGTGAGCTAAGTGGATGATACTAGAACCCATTGTAAACCCAGGTTTCTGGATCCTGCTCTAGGCTTCCTCCATGTTGACATCCAGCAAGCAGGTGGTGAGGAGAATCAAAGAGCATTGGTCAGGAACTAGCTGACTACCTCCAATAGGAGCCCACACAATCTATCAGCCATGAATCTCTAGCTAGAACCTTCAGCTCAACCACAGAGATGTGCAAACCCTCAGAAGTACAAAAATACCTTTCAAGATCAAATAAGGGCAGGCCAATTGTCAAATCTTATGATGGAGAATGGGGACTAAATCTCACCACTGGACCCTTGTTTCAGAGTATGTGCATAAGTTTGGACTTTGCTCAAAACATTTTTTTCTTAATATGCATATGCTATCAGAATGCATTCCTTCATTCATTTATTTACTCAGGGCTTCATTTTGTAGCTCAGGCTGGTCTGGAACTCACTATGTAATTTGGGCTAGTCTTGAATTTGTAGCAATCCTTCTGATTTAGCTTCCACAGTGCTGCAATTACTGGTGTAAACCACAGTTGGTTTGTTCCTATTTTACAGGAAATGGAGAAATGATGTATTTATAAGATGTATATCACTTGATAAATATTGCAGAGGTTTTGACATCTGAATAGCCAGTGTGTACTAATTGTATTTTGAAGTTAAGGNTTTTTTATAAATGGTTTTCTCAAGCTAGAGGACACCCTGGTAGATACAAAACTGCTCTCATGAGCAGGATATTTTGAGTGGGTGTAAGGCTAACAAGAGAACTTATTCCTAGAAGTGGAGTGAACCACAGGAAAATTCAATATCCAGCAGTAGATCATTCCCCCTGATGCTCCCACAGGCCACCTCCTCATTAACTAATCATTTTCAGTCTAAAATATCTGCATGCACCTCTGTGATGCTCCAATAGCCAGTCCTCGGGGGGGTTACAAGCCAGATTGAACATCTGGATTTTACAGCAAATCCTAAAGGTCACCAGATTCGGAGTGATGGAAATGGATGGATAGATGGGGACAAGATAACATGCAGCCAGTGAGACAAACTGCTCCTGCTGGCTCGGCTGCCTCCAAGAGCTCGGCGCGTCACCACATGGAGATCTGCTAAAAGATGAATTGTTACACGACTCTGGAAAAAGTCAATGTTTCCATTTCTTTCTCTCCCATTTGGCATTTTGGAACCTGCTGTTAGGATTCACACCGAGTTTTGGCTTGGTTTCTAGGGACTTTTCTCCCTCCTCTGCTACCNTTGAGCTTAAAGAAAAATAGCACAGAGAAATTGTAAGAAGAAAGGAAATCATGCTCCAGATGGTCTTAAAGAACTCCAAACTGACCAGAGCCCATGAAAAGACCTTTCTTGTATAAAATGTGGATCATCATAAAAGCAGTAACTGGTAATTGCCCTCATAAGCATAAGCACACACTCTAACATGTAATTGAGAGTCGTTGCAGGCTCACAGGAAGCCCTGTAACAGGTCCTTTCTGGGGAGGGGGGGGCATCATAGAATCTGACCTATGATCTTTCAGTTCTGCCCCTGCTCAAAGAAGTAAGAGATACTCAGTTTCAGTTGCCTGGTTATAGGAAACTTCCAGCAGATCTGCTGGGAAAAAGTGGGATTTCCCTCCCTGTACTTAATATAAGGTTTCTAGAACTGTGTGCTGGTGAATCTCTGTTGTCAGCTTGGCACACCTGGGAGGGAGGAAGCTCAATTGAAGAATGCCCCCATTAGATTAATCTGTTGGCATTCTTGTGGGGCATTTTCTTGATTGGTAACTGATAGAGAAAGATTGAGCCCACCATAGGCAGTGCCAATTCTAGGCACGTGGGCCTGCTTTTTGTGAGAGGCAGTTCAATGTGAGCCAGGAAGCAAGCTAGTTGGTGGTACTCCTCCACTCCTCCATGGTCTCTGCTTCAGTTCCCGCCTGGACTTCCCTTAATGCTGAACTGTGTAACCTGTAAACCAAAAAACCAAAAATGTCTCCCCCCTGAAGATGCTTTTGGCCAGTGTTTTATCATAGCAACATAGAAGCAAACTAGAAAAGAGCAGAAGTCTTGGGTACTGGGACAATTAGCCCAGGATAGCCTCAGAGGGGGTGAGGAGACTGGAAAGCTGCATTTGTAATGTGTATTTAGTGACAAGTTTCAAAGATGGAGATCAAGTTTATCCAAAACAAGAAGAGAACAGGATTTATTAGAATGCTCTCGGTCAAGACACAAAATAAGGGGATGAACACAGTGGAATGGTCGGGACTGTGGCTCAAACCCTGCTACCACCCCTCATCTACCTGGCTTTTCTCCTCCATTCTCTCTGAGAGCACACATTATCTCCTCCAGAGAGAGAATGTGGCCACAGGCACTTACAGGAGTCCAATCATGAAGAGAACACAACCTTTTGTATTGAATCCAGTTAGAATATACTTCAGGAATATAATCCCCCAAGTTCAGCCTGGGGTCCAGATTTCTTCTTGATAGACAATTTAATCTATCTGCATAGGATGACTGCCCAGTCTGGGTTCCTTGGGGACAAGAGGTTGTGATATACTAAAATAAGAACCAAGGTGAGGAGAATCTGTGGGAAAGGACAACAGAGGAGGCACACAGCACTGATGACCACAGGGCCTGGTGCAGCTAAAAGCATGTCTCACTGGTAGAGCTGNTCTGTGTGCTCACAACAGCATCTTAAACAGCATACCAGTCAAAGATACGCTCTGTGTTTTCAAGCTGGAAAAAGACTTCTCATTGCACTTAAAGTAGGGCAAGAGTAGCCTTTCAATGCTGTGTAGTGTGGCAGACTACCTGCCCAGCTCTGCATTGTGGGTCCTCCTATATCTAAGACACCGCTCTCCTATCAGGTACTGGAGCATAGCAGGCNGTCTCCCCCCTCAGGCTTTAATGCCTCCCATTCATTCCACCTACCAACATTTCTCTCTTGCTGTCTGCATAGCTGATACNTTGGCATCCTTCAGGGCTCTGTCCCTAGAGGGTCTTCTCTGAGCATTCTGTTTGCAACCTCATTCTCTGAGTCCTTATCTGAGTACTTTAGTTTTTATACTAATCTGCTGATTCATGATTGATATATTTGTCTTCATGCTTTATTGTTTATTCTGATCACAGGTACCATGTCAGTCTCATCAGTCATTATTCTAATGTCTGAGTTTGTCCTGCTCACAGCAGAGACTCAGTCGGTATTCAAGGAAGGAATAACTTCACAGAGGGATACATTGTCCATGTGAGTGCAACAGCAAGTGAGGACTATGAAGAAAAGATAAAAACCTAAAAGGGTAGGGAGTGCTTTTCAAAGTAGATTCAAGAGCACCTGTTCAAGGACCCACACAGGGCTTCTGCGATCTCAGCACCAGGGGGCGCTGTGTTCATAGACTACAGTGGCCCCAGGCTTGGCATCAGTATTGTCTAGCCCATGTCTCCCACAGTACATAGCAATTCAGGAAAAAATGAATCAGTCCTAGAAAACCACAGAGCTCTGGGGCTGCCTTGAACTTGACAGCAGTGTTTCTTAGGCAATCTGTGATGAGAGAATATTTTCATTAAATTATTTATGGTTGGTTGCTCAACAAAACTTGAGTAACACACAATATTAGAATATATAATCAGGGATAGGGTTATATGTTATATGAAACAGGAGANGAGAGTGAGGAAAGTCAGAATGGTGAGTTGGTAAGAACTGGGCGTGTAGTGTCTTTCCTTATAATTTTAAAGTTTGTTCATCATGAGTTTTAAGTTATTATTTTCTTGATTCCTAAGGGGGTGTGTGTGTGTGTGTGTGTGTGTGTGTGTGTGTGTGTTTACTTAGGACTCTCCAGATACAGTCTTAGAACTGGATGTAAGATTTACTCTGACATATAGAAAAAAGTAGACTGAAAGGTGAATTTCTCAAACTCAACGAATATATAGCTGAAGCCTCAACAGAGCCCTAAACCCAAACCCACCTAGTTTCTACTGTGGCACATTGTATCCTGTGAAGAACAAAATTTCTTTGTTCATTGATTCCTTCATTCACTCACTAAACATAATATCAAAGTGTCACTGGTGATGAATCAGTTTGAAACATTAAGAAGCCAAATGACATGCCACCTTGAAAATAGAGCTGAGATTCTAGATTCTGTCTGAAATTATTAAAACATTCTGGAAGTGATGATGTCAAGTTTAATATTTAGAAAGTTCACTCTGAGCACTATTGGGTAGGGGGTAAACTGGACCAGGCAGAACAACTGTGGCAGAATGGATGATCCAGGAGAAGCAGGAAAAGCCAAGCCAAGATATTGGCACATTGGACATAATTCATCAAGAGGATGCGTTGTCCCTGCTGCAGCCAAACCTTGTCTGGACACGTTCACTGGGGTGAGGGGAGAATGCCATAGGCCCATCAGGAAGCCAGTCCATGACAATGTATGGGGTGGGGGAAGACAGAGGAAAACTCAGTAATGAGAATCTGCAGTGAGGAAAACGGGTGCGAGGAAACATGGAAATGCAAGAAGCTGGTAAAGGAGAGAGCAGAAGGCAGGCAGCATCTGTGAGCCCAAGGACAGGAGGAAGGAAGAAGGCGGAGTAGGCGGCAACAGCAGTCGGGTTCCCAGCAGCACTAAAATTGTTCCTGCCACTTGGCAGGAGTCAGTTCAGATGTCTCAGATCCAAGTGCCTCGTCCTTTTCCTCACTCTGATAACTGTCAATTGGTGAGACTCATGGACCAAAGGATCCTTGGCAAATCTCCTTTCTATCCTTGGTGGTGTTTTAAGCCCTCAATGTGTTGTTTATAGAAGTAATGACAGAGGCAATGAGTTACTCCTGCCAAAGTGGACTATAAGACATTTGGCGTGTCTGATTAAAAGTTTATGAAGCACAGTTTAAATACACCTATCTCTCTTAGAAAATATTATCTTCGAGTCTAAATGAATAGATTACAAGTATTATTATTCCATCCTCAGGCACCTTTGTGACACCACTTTATTATTTCACTTTTGTAGCAAAAAATAAAGAACCCTTATATTATAGAAAACTTCACATTTCTCTAAGCTTTCACCAGTATTAATGCATTTGATTCCTTCAATAAGTCTTTACAAGAGAATATGCAAGAGACTGTCATCCCCATTATTCTCAGTTTGCAGAAGCAAACCTGAGGCTAAGAGAGCTACAGAAGTTTAATTTACCCACATCACATGGTGGCAGAGCTAAAGCCAGCTCTCTTGAGCAGAACTATTGTTTCACAGATTCCCAGCCCCCACCTTAGACAACTTGTGGGTGTAGCTTTTCTGGAATGACAGTGTGGTGTTCATGTCATCATCCTCTCCTGAAGACTGGCTGAAAGACCTTCCATGGGACACAGCTGTAGAACCACCAAATCTGGGCCCCACTTTGACCTAACATCCCTAGATCTTTGAGCATCTCTTAGCTGAAAGAGAGTGGCAGTTGCTCTATCAAAATCAATCATCGTAAAGTGTTATTGCCAAGCATAATGCAGAGTGCTGAAGGGTGGAATACAAGGCAGAGATGTGGTGAGCAGTGGAAAAGGCACAGGAAGTAAGGATTCTTCAGATCCTCAGAGAGAAGGAGGCCCCATTAGAGCACACAAGTGGGGAAGAGGGAAGAAGTACACATTTAGAACCTAGACCCTAACTAGGATGTGTCTTGCTGGCAGGCAGGAGAGCTAAGCATCAGATCCCACCCTGCTGTGTGCCAGAGACTATGCCCAAACTCTTAAAGGAAGTATTTAATCAAGAATAGCTTTTCCACTCTGGATGTTCCCTGAGCATAGCTATAGATATTAGAGATGTCCCCAGGGGGTTCACCTCCTTCCCTTCTGGTAGCTCATCAGGGAAAGTGAATCTTGGGCTAAGACCAAATCAAGTGGTCAAAGGTCTCCAGATGCTTCACTTTCCATAGGATGTTCCTATTTTATACAGTTGCTCCTATCTGCCTCACAAATATGCAGACTACAGTAGTCCTGGATGTTCTCTCTCTTCCAGAGCCCTGTTTTCTGGTAAACTCAAGCGAGGCCCTCTTCTCTATAAGACACTGAGTTTTGGTGACCACAGATGTGTAGCCAAGCTTCTGCTTGGTAATTCTCTGCTCCNCCGCCGAGTACNTTCTAGTTTATAAGTAATCTCACAGTGCTCAGGACCTATGTTTCCATGCCTTGTGTATAAAATGCAAAGACACTCTTCTCATAAAGTAAACCTTGTGGTGGTCAGGAAGGGTAATAAGCAATTAAGTACAATATACTATGTCATCTCATTCTCCCAACTTTGTCCTAATTGTCCAAGCTTGAACCCCTGCAGGTGACAGATGTCTTTCATTTCCATCCATAATATGCTGGACACAAAAGCAAGAATCCTGTCCCTGTGTATATCAGTGCCAAAGGGCTGGAATCTTGTCAGGAATGCTTTGGGACCCCTAAGCCAAAGAACTGTTAATTTACAATGTTGTGACAAGATTGACTTTTTTGAGGTCCTAGAAAGAGTTCTGGATCACTTCCTTTTAAGAATCATTTTATTTATTTACTTATATATTTATCTGGCCGTACTTGGGACCAAACCTAGGACTTTACACATGCTAGATAGACAAGTGCTCTGTCACTGAGCTGTATCCCTTGGGCAGCATAGTTATAGATTCTTTGAGCCAGAATGGCGAGCCTACAGTGCAAAGAATGAAACAAGCAAGCTACAACTCTGGCCTGTGAGGAGTTTACACAGTCACCAGGAGAGAGGGATATGTGGATTTGATTATTCATACTCTTCTCATTTTTAACTCAGGTCTCTCTGCCTGGTGCTCTCAGCTGTTATCTCTACTGTTATCTACAGAGGATGATAAAGCCCCCACCTTTTAGGCCCAGCCTAGGTCTTTTCCACTGAGCACTGCACCCACACATTCTTCTCAGCCATTTCTCAGGTATTTCCACAAGTATTCCAGGGACCCAGAAAATTCCCCTTCTCTCCATTCTCAAACTTCACTTATATAACCACCATCTGTCTGGCTGCACAGCCTAAAAATCAAGAATCAATCACTCCCAATCTTTTCCTCACCCGCTCTTCCTTCGACCAATCTGTCACTAAGCCCTGCCAAGTCTTGAGTCTCACAGTTCTGGTCCCATAGCTCACTCTCTGTGCCCCCTCTGCCTGAGATTCAGCCCTAGCCCTTGCAGCTCGCATTCACAATTTGCTGACTGACATTAAAGAGAAGATGATTGTATGCACATGCTAAGGTCGTTACGAAAGCTGTCTTGCAGGGCGGGGTATTACATGATATGCAGGAATCAGCTGCCGTGGAGTAGATAAGAAGCTTGTTGTCTGAATGCAACTAGGACAATGGAGAATGATAGTCAAGGAACTGAGTAGGGCTCAGTGAATGGAAAATTCCTAAATGGAAACATCAGGGAAAAGAGGGGACTCTGGCTAAACAGACTTGATGGCATAGTGTGGACAACAGACCAGGGAGGTAGGCTACTAAAGGTGATGGATGAGATTTTTGATCAGATAGCAAGGATGCTCAAGCATCATGGTGAGCACAAGCAGCAGGATTTGAGGTTAAAAACTGAACCAAATGAACAGCCAGTGGACGAAAGACAGAACCCATGACCCCTCACCATTCTTCCAAATACACACCACCATGATCTTCTTGTAGTAAACACTTAAGTCTGCAGGAAAGGGGCTAAGTTCCCAAGCATAGCAAGCTTGCTCTCTCTCTCTCTCTCTCTCTCTCTCTCTCTCTCTCTCTCTCTCTCTCTCTCTCTCTCTCTCTCCCATGCCTATCCCTGGAAAGGACCTGCATTTGGTCTCTAATGTCCTTTCCAATCACCTAACAACTTGCCTTTGGGGGCTAAGCCTCCACATTCCTCTTGAACTGTAACCCCTGGTGAGCCTGATACACTGCCCTCTTCTAAGTCCAGTTACCCCCAAGGAAGTGCTCATTCCAACTTTCATTGCTAGGCAGTCTGGTTCTGAAAGCAAATCCACATTTACCTCCATTGCTGCCTATTTCCTATTAAATTGAGAGGTCTATGTCTATGGCCTGGAAGTTGATCCACAGCAATAATACTAATAAAAATAACAATTAGTGATTATGGTTCCCATCATGATACTCACTATGATGTTAGTAGTGATTTGCTGACCTGTGTTTATTTTCAAGTAATTTTCAGAGGGATCATGTGAAATAATGACTTCCCTTCTTCCAGCATGGAGAGGCTGAGAGCATATCGCCAAATGAGCACACAGCACAGAGCGACATATGACAAGACTGATTATCAAACTCCAGACCAGAACCTTTGCTCTTCCCCACTAAGACGCTTTATCACTTTACACAGGGACACTGTGCACACTTGGTACCTGGAAAGTGGTGGTGAAGAGATGGGAGATGGGAGTAAAGAAAAAAGAAATGGCTAAAGCCAAAAGACCAAGAGCTGTGATGTAAGGCTAGAAGAACAAGCATTGGGTGGTGTGCTCACCAACTGGAGAGGCTGTTGTAGACAGCGTGGACAGATAACTCTGGCAAGATGCCANGCATTCAGGGGAAGCTAGGCAGTCAGTCACGGCTGAAGAGTGACTGGGCAAGCTTCTGTTTCCGAAGGAAGTCTTTCTTGGAGCTTTAGCAAAACAAGCTCATAGCTTGGCGTTGTTCTCAGCCCTGCCACATAGCTTGCAAGGGTCCCTGGTTCAATCCCTAGCAGAGGACAGCAGTGAGGGACAGAAAGAGGGAGAAATCTGGAATAAAAACCATCTAAGAAAACAAGAAAGATTTCTCTTTCTAATGTTCTAATAAAACTGTAAAATTTGGCTGAATTTAACCACCTGAATCCCCCTCTGTCACTGTTGCCCAGGCTAATAAGAAAAGCCTCATGCTGAGGAAGTTGAGGGATGAATTTCACTGCTCCCTGGACAGTGCCAGCAATAGGACTAGGAGGCATTACTATGAAGTTTCAAAACTCATACTACTTTGAAATTATCACGTAAGAATTGTCACAAGGGAACTCAGTCAGACTGCAAGTTCTCCTTGTTTTACACTGCAGGACTGAGAAGGGAGTTGAAGGAGATTAATTACTTTCCCTGCTAATCAATGCAAAGACATATTTTTCTGTTCCTCCATCTCATAATTTTTATTTCATCTAGTTTGGGCTTTTTTAGGGTTGCCAGATGTCCCAGTTTCAGTGGGACAATCCTGCGTTTTGAAGGTATGTCCCATCTGCTCTTGAAAATATTTCTGTTCACTGCTCTCTTGTCGACTGTGGGGTTTTTAGAGCTGCTGGAGAGGAGATGATAAATTATTGTAACACTATAAAAAAAATCACTCACATCCACCACCACCTCACCTCAGCGATGCTTCGAATTAACTCTGCAGGAATGTTTGTCGTGAAAGGTGAGTCACCAGACCTCCATCTGGGGATGGGAAGCTCTTTCCACCATCCCTTGAAAAGATGCAGACTGGGTAGAAAGAAACCTATGGGAAGATTCCTGGACTGGCCACGGGAACATCTGGCTCTGCCATTTTCCTGGAGAGTGGCTTAGGGTTGTTTACTGAAAAGGAAAAGCAGAGGAAAACATTGAGCAACTACTGTCTACCTGATGCTATGCTTGCCGATTCCGGTAAAATATCTAGTTAATTTTGCAGTAAGTTGGGTGGCGTTGGTTTATATCACACCTTGCAGACGAGAAACTGAAAGCTCAGAGCCTGCAAGTCCAAACTCCTGATGTAAACCCAATTGCAGAGGCTCACCTTCATCTACCATGCTGCCTCTTTAGGGTCCCTTCCAGGCTNCTGTGATACCAGGAGAACCTGTCAGTTAAGGCTCTGTCTGTGGGAAGCTTGGAATGAACAAGATATTGAGAAAACCTTCAAAGTCTGGATCTATGTACTGTTTACATAGCTTTAAGATGGACATTGAAGCTGACACTGCCGGGTAATAACATCGTGACCTTTGGCCATTTTTTTCCAAATTATCTTCATCAGTCATACTGTGACATCCCTTGTTTCTTGTAAAGNAGGCAGTGAAAGTGCTGCTTCGGTTCACCGTCATCTGAGGAGGGGCCACTGGGTCCATTATCCACAGCCTCTGGAACTTGTTGAGTGAGTTTATCATCATTACTAGAACAGAGCAAGTCCCTGACAGTAGAGGCCAAGCAGGGCAGATACTGATGGTTGCTGCTGTCCCAGATAATGGAGATCTGTGGAGTAAGCTCTATGCCGAGAGGAAAATGAGAATGTTCTGGAATCCTACATAAATGGCATTGAGTGAGTCCATTAATGTGCACTGACCATCATACAGACAGCCTGTGTTGTTTTGTTTCCCATGCTTTGGGCTTTTTTTTTTTTTTTCATGCCTTAATAGAGAGACTCAGTGAGAAGAAAGCAGATCTCCACTGTGGGCCTTTGTTAGCGTCTCCAAGTGACAAATGTGCAAGTGGGTGAAAGATCCTAAAATACAGCTCTCACGTCAGCTGCCATCACTTTGGACGCCCTCCTGGCAGCGACAGAGACACCGCACAGCCTCCTCACTCTGTTGTTTTGCTCTTGCCCTTCACGAAGCCATTTCTCTCAGTAATGATGAAAATCTTTCTTCGAGTTCAGCTCCCTGCACTCACTCCCTCCCTGGCTTCTCTCCACTTCTTATAGAAGACTAGGCATTTACCTTCTGTAAACTCTGGAAGCACTAGAGGGCTTGATACACCCCTTGCATTTTCAGAGGGACATGTGTACAGACTTGTACATCCCATCTGATCCTCAGAAGCTCCACAACAGTAAAATGGGTAGATATCTTTTCTCTGTGGCTACAGAGCTGAACAGAACCACCCAGCTGGGCAGCAGGACCATTGATCTACTGATGAAAAGANGTAGCTCGACTCTAATTCTCTCTGTTACCACAAGCAGATGATTGGTTTCAATTCCTCTGTATCTCAGCTGTGAAATGGGCCCCTCTGCCTCTTCCACAGGCTCTGCAGAACGTCCTTTCCCTGAAGTTGGTGCCCTGGACATGGGGACTTTCCTAGTGCTTCTCAACACTTGGGGCTCTCCTGGCCTGGGATAAAGCCACATGGAGGTTTCTACCACTGTATGATCACTTTGTGTTCACCTGTCCACATCCCCTCTAGAAAAGACTTCCCGGGGAGGCGTGCCTATGGCTGAATCATTTGCCGGTGGTGTCTCAAAGCAAGACTGAATGAAGAAAGGGACTCATAAATTGTTGATGTGAAGCAGCTTGTCTAAATTCCCACCCACCCCACTGCCTACTCCAGAGAGAAGGAAAACATGAGTTCAGCAGTGGGGGGTACCGACAGAGACGTGAGAGGGTGTGGGGGGGTGCCTGGGCTGCCTGACAACTTTTAGTATGCAGGGGAGTCTATGTGCAGCTTATTAAAATAGCCCCCAGACACCTCCCTCAAAGATCCTGAGTCCCACTAGGAAGCAGTACTCAAAACCACACCTTAAGAGGCTCCCAGATGATCTCCACAGGGCTTGCCTTGATCAAAGTAGATGGTGACCCTGACATTAAGATTGATAGACAACTCTGTACACTTCTTGCTATCAAAAACGGGTCTCTGGCTGGACTGGAGTAAAGGTTTGAGTTCCTCAATTGTCCTCTGGGTGGCGCTGTGTAGATGCGTCAGCTCAACAGAAGGCGACCCTCCCCCACCACCACCAAGCTCTTGTAACCTCATTTCTCACAGTGGCCCCAGGTGGGGATTCGGCTGAAAGCCAGGGTTGCCAACACCAGGGATTTATATGAGGCAATGTCTGGCGAGTACAAGGTCTCAGTCGAAGTCTCTGCTCACTCTAACTCGGGAACAAAATGTTTTAAAGACAGGACACTGGGCCTCTGTGGTGCTTTTGCACCTCACACAAAATAGTGTCAGAGTGGCTGGGTGTTCGGCGACTGCATTATTAGTTTTCAGANTGTCGTTTGTAACTACAGAACTAACGCGTGTTTTTGTGGATGATTTCAAAAAAAGCATATAAACAAAAATAATTTTTAAAAGTCAACTGAAATCACACCACCCACGACTAACCACTGTTAACATTTACTGTGTTTCCTTAAATGGAAAGTGTTTGGTAACCTGCTTTTTCTACCTTAACAATATAACAAGAACGTTCTCCAGGGTAGGAACCACACTGAAATCATTTTTTAAAATTGCATAGTGTTATAGTATTTCATTTACAGATGGACCATGGTTTATTTAACCAATTCCATATTGTGAGACATTAAAAATTCTCTTCTACCATTCTTCTCTCCCTGTCTCTCTTTCTCCCTCTTCAAGTGTCTTTTGCTTTTATGGTCAATTCTTCCACAAGCTCTCCTACAGTTTCCCAATTGCTCTTTGTGCACTCGTCCAGTTCCTTCTTACCATTCACATTCCTAGAAGTGGGAAAAGGGTCATCCAAAGCACCGAAGGCTTTGTATCCACTGTATTCACACCACTGGGGAATAGGAGAGACCACAAGGGTCTTGTTGAAGGAACCCTGAGACATCATCTTAGAAATCCCAGCCCCGCTCCCCACTACTGGGGCACAATTCTATACTGGAACAACTTACCAATCCTGTCCCCTAAAGAAAGTAGAGAATCATAGCTGTGGAAAACCTTCCCAGAAGGGCCTCAATTNTGCCTTATTCAACAGGGCAGTCTGCAAGTCTGATTGTTTCTTCTGTCTCTGCTTTGTGGGATTAAAAGATTGGAAATACACTGACCTTATCTAGGAATTACTTCCATAGGAGCTAGGAGAGAGTGGTGGTAGCCTCAAGGCAGTGGCTACTGTAAATACAGCGGTCTCTATTTTGGACAATGATGGTGAAGGTCCTTTCCCCATCATTTTCAATTCCTAGGGTCTGGGCGGTGGGAGAAGGTGGGACTCTGCTTTTCTCTGTGTGATTTATGAGGTTCTTAGTAATGCCGATATGAAAGTATTAGAATCTGATCCATTCCAACAACAGAAAGAGGAACAGAGGCTGACCTGACCAAAGCTGAAGTTCTGTAAGGCAATGTGGTCAGGGGCCATAACATAAGGCACCAGATAAAACCAGAAAGCCATAGGGATGACCCAGCCAGAGACAAGAAACAAAGTGAGCCAGAAAAGTTGCCAGTGAGTCAAGTCAGAGGCAGAGCCCACTGGTTCAAAACCAAGGGCAGGTGCTAGAGGCTTGAGCTGTCCAGGGAGCTTTTTGCTTAGAGTTTATTTGTATCAGCTTGCATAAGCACTATGCTTAGAAGACTCTCACAGAGCCTCCACAAAAATTCATGGGGTCTCTGCCCTGAGATCCAAGAAAAAAAACAGACTGCCCATACCAGCAAAACCTCCAAGAGAACAAATTCTCCAGGCTTAGAAAACGACCAAAGCAGGAACTGGCTTTGGCAACTGGGACACCAGGCAGAAGTGGCATTGTTTCAGAGTTAGGCAAAATCTGTATCAAGGAAAATAAGTTCCTGGCCCAGGAGAGAATCTAGTTTTAGATTGAGTCTTTCCCCTATTTCTGTACATTCAGTGTGCTGGAAGCAAGAATAGGGTTCTGGAGTCAAAGGTTTACTCTCATAGCAAGAGCTGCTGTCTGGCCTGGCAGATATTTTAACAAAATGTGCTAAAGGGAACAAAACAGGTCTGTGTGGAGACAGAGAAGCAGGCCTTGGTGTACCCCTGACTTGTCTTCAATATGAAGATATTGTTTTCACAATTTAAAGAAACTGATTAAATCTATTTCCTAAATTGTTTTCATAGAATTTTGCAGTTGTAATGTGGAGGGAAAAACGCACAATGAAAAATTATATATGTAGTATAATTTCAATTCTGAAGAAATATTTATACATAACAGAAAAAGTTATGGAAGGAAATATACCAGTATTTGAACAGTGTGGAAAAGAGCAATATGTGGATAGGAAGCAGAGTAGGGGGAAGTGGGGAGGGCAGTGAGGAGGAGCCAGGGAAAAGACAGCCCTCATAGGCCCAGTGAACTGTTTCACCTAGGGCCCTACCTGCTAACGTTTCCCATCATAGTACCACTAGCTGGGAACCACATCTTCACCACAGAACCAGTATGGGGCATTGCATAGTCAAAACTATAATGTGTCTTTAGTCTACTATTAATAGAACTGATGTTCTTTGAGCTTTTTTTTTAATGTCTTATTGTCACTCTGATTTCCTATATGATATTTTTTGGCCTATTAAATTGTACCATTTTATAGTCAAGCTAGATGTGGTAGTTTGAATGTAATTGCCCCCATAAGCTCATAGGGAGTGGCCTTGTTGGAGGAAGTGTGTCGCTGTGGGGGTGGATTTGGAGGTCTCCTTTGCTCAAGCTACATCCAGTGAGACAGTTCACTTTCTTTTGACTCCATATCAATTTGTAGAATTCTCAGCTCCTTCTCCAGCACAATGTCTGCCTGCATGCTGCTGTGTCCTGCTATGATGATAATGGACTAAACCTCTGAACATAAGCCACCCAATTAACGTTTTCTTTTATAAGAGTTGCCGTGGTCATGGTGTCTCTTCACAGCAGTAGAAGCCCTGACTAAGATAGAAGTTGGTACTAGGACTGGAGTATTGTTGTGATAAGCCAGACCATGTTTTTATTTGAAGGAATATGTGTAGTGTTATTCTAATTATTCGTTATCAATAAAAATTCAGGAGTCAGATATTGGGGTAAGAGCCTGAAAGATCAAAGAAGCAGAGAAGCCACCATTCTTTCCTACCTGCTCTGTTCCTTCCTCCAAACAGAGAGCCAGATCCCTTTCTGCCCAGCCTTACTACTTCCTTTCCTATCTGTCCTCAGTCTTCCAAAACCTCTGTGGCTAGTGACTAACTCTGCCCTCTGACTCCAAGCAAGCTTTATTTGTCAGACCACGATCAAAATATCATACATTTCCCTCTTTTTGTCTAAAAGAAAAAGAAAAAAGGAAGATTTTAACTAACACAGTAAAACCATACACAATATACACAATAACTGTATGCAAGTATATACAGGCAAGAATTACATTAAAAATGTCCAGTCTATTTGCATTTGACAAATTCAGAGAAAATACTCCATTATCTATCCCATTTTGGTGAGTTCAAAGTGTTGTATCAAATTCACTTTCCATCCTAACTTGTATTATCAACCCCAAACTATCTTTTTATGTTTCTCAACCTTATATATTTTACATCTCTTTTATGAGTTTCTTTTCTGAGTCTGGTAACAAGGAAAACTATAACTATCTAGTCTTGAATGCCATCTGAGACTTGAGAAGGATATAATATTACCTAAGTAAACTGGAAGTGCAGGGTAAACAACTTTCAAAACTAAGAAACGACAGAAAGAGTTGGATGCCTGAACAGTCACTCAAGGTTCCTCTGTAACGTTGGGGCATCCATCTTTGGCCTGCAGGCCTAGAATATCTGACAGACTTTTCTGTGAATCATGATTTTTGAAGGATTGTCTTGTCTTGTCTTAGCAAAGTTCAGCAGTCACTTTGTTTGTGTTCTGCTTGTCCATTTTGGACAGCATACTGTCAGCAGTCCAGGCAAGGATGGGGACTAACTTTTGCCACAAAGAAAGTAAACTCCATATGGAGTTTCTTCAATGTCCATCATCTTCTCAGAAGTAAATTGGTGCTGCCAGGAGCAGACATGTCTCATTGTTATAAAAAGCCTTAGGTTATTAAACACATTAAATGCCATGTTCTTTAGGTTTTTGAAGTGTTTGAAGACCATTTATCTATTTAAATATATCTGTTTATGACCTTGAAAACATACCTAGCATGAGTATAAGTTTGACTATTATAGATGACTATTCATCTGTATTCTTAACTATGCATTACATTTTTAAATGAGTTGTATAAACACAATACCCTAAACAAGAGTAGATACATACATGCAGTACAACAAAATCAACTTTAAATTTGTATCAATATAGCAAAATCCATACCAATGTAAACTACTTAAGGTAATAGTTGTTTTTTGGATTAAAGTAGATTTAATAATCTACCTTTTTATCCTATCATTTCTATATCCCCACCTTTCTTTTTAGAACAAAATCCCTGAATCTAATCTCCTTTCGTCAGTTTTTTTTTTTCCTGGCCATTACCAATAACAACTCGTAACCAACCCTGCCCCCCCTTAAATGATAATAAATATCTATAACCCATTTTTTGGGAATGTGGACATAGTTTTCTAGACTACTTCCTGCTAATTGGAGGTACTGGTAATCTTTGGGGGAACCTTGAGAAAATCAGGCTAATAGTTAAGTCTTGGCTGTAGTACTCTGTGAGGCTGGATCATTTCAGTCAGGAGCATAGAAGCTGTTCTGGATGCAGAATTTTGAGGAGACTATAACAGAGGCATTTTGAGATGTTGGATTACCTGGGACATCCGTATTCACTGGTGTCTGGTCTCCTTGCTTTGAAAATGCATGAACTTTTAAAGGTAACAAAAATATCTGCATTAATACAAGTATAGACTGTNCATTGTAATACAAGCCAGCCAAAGTTGATTTTTTGTTTTATGTATTCGAGCAGGTAAAACAAACAGCACATGTCTTGTAGTTCTTTTAGGTTTATTTCTTTATGTTTGTAGCCAGGATTTTCAGAGGGTCTTCCTTGATTAAATCTGATCATCTTTAACTTTGAGTGAATCCACAGCCTTTCATTTCCTGTGGAAATAAAAGCAAAACCTCTCCTTCAAAGTAGTAAACAGAGCCTACCAAGAATAGGCAGTTACCAAGAAGCCATGTTTGACTCTGCTCTTGTGTGTCTAGAATTCTTTTTTAAGCTTTAAGTTTTCTCAGGTTCTCTAAGTTTTCTCGGGTGGAAATCCTTTCCCCACGATGGGTGCCATATGTAGTGTTACTCTAATTATTCTTTATCAATAAAAATTCGGGATTCAGATATTGGGGTAAAAGCCTGAAAGGTCAGAGAAGCAGAGAAGCCACCAGTCCTTCAACCTGCTCTGAATATGGACCTTGAGACTGTGGATTAGAAAAGCAGTTGAATGCTTTAAGTGGGGCTTAATGGGCCATACTAGTAGNAGCATGGAAGAAAGTAGTACTGAGAGTGATATGAAATGTTGGGGTGTGACTCAAGAGGTTTCAGAGGAGAAGAATTTTAGTATGTTGCTTAGATTTTTTTTGTGTGTGTGTGATATTTTGGTGAAGGATGTGGTTTCTTTTTGCCCTTATCTGAAGAGTCTACCTGAGGCTAAAGTAAAGAGTTTTGGATTGATTCGTTGCCAGAGGAAATCTCAAAACATATAGACTCTGCTGTGTGGTTATTAGTGTTAACTCTAATGAAGATTTATAATAAAAAAAAAGATAAAGCTGAGAAAGTAAAAATAAAAAAAAATGTACAGTTTGAGGAGAAAAGGAGCACCAGGATGTAGAATGGAACTAAGTCCTATGTTCAAGGAGATAAACAGATTAAGAAATGGAATAAAGGGAGTGGTGATCTCAGGGCAAGATTCCACCCAGCTAAGTTTCCAACTTGGAAAAAGAATTAAAGAAAAGCTTAGAGCTGGGTGTGGTGGTGCACACCTTTAACCTCAGCACTCCAGAGGCAAAGGCTGGTAAATCTCTGAATCTGAGGCCAGCCTGATATACAGAGCAAGTTCCAGAACAGCCAAGCTGAGGTATTGAAGGTGACCATAGAAAACAAAAAGCTGGTGAATATCTAATTGAAAGATCTCTGAGTTCAAGGCCAGTCTGGTCTAAAGATCCAGTTTCAGGACAGCCAAGCTTAGGCTATGATGGAAAACAAAAAACTGGTGAAGATGTAATTGAATGCGGGGAAGGCATGTTCCAGCCCCAGCAAGCACCAGAACTTGGCAGCTTCAGCCACATGGTTCTCATTTTAAGGACAAAAGAAAAGGGACTATGGAATATTTCTCCATGACTAAGGAGTCCAGACATGTGTCAGGAGTATCCCTGAATGGAGGCCTAGAGAGGCCATTGTGTGAAGTTGTGAAGAAGAAGCCTGGATTGCTTTGGAGACTCCAAGATTTTAGAGATACCAGAGCCATGGGATATCTGCTGAGGAAAACTGCTAACAAGGAGTGGAACAGGCCCAAGAGAAAGTGTGTTGCAGTCAACAAAGCTGAAAAGAGTTGGAGTTCTGAAGAGTGTTTTGACATCAGACATGGAGATGCAGAGTTTGGAGTTTGCCCAGCTGATTTTTGGTCTTGTTTTGGTCTAATATTTCCTCACTATGCTCCCTTCCCTATGTTTTGGAATGGTAATAGATATCTTGTCCCATTATATGTTGGAAGTATGTGATCTCTTTTTTTCATTTTGATTTTATAGGATGTTGCTGGCTTTTCAGCTAGTATCCAGCTGTCTCTGATCCTGGGGGCAAGGGATGAGCAGATGAAGAACCAATGGCACAGGCTCTGTGAGGTTTGCAAGTAATCTCTCATTTATTTTACAAAGGGCTGAGGTTTATATATGTGGATTTTTGGCGGGCTTTGCTCCTAGCTACTGTGGCATTTCTTGGTTGGCTCTGGGCTGCATGTCATCAACATCCAGTTTGGAGTTTATGGGTCAGGTTTCCTCTGGCCAAAGTGCTCTCTGCTTGTGTCACAGCTCTTTGTTTGCTTAAGGTGTGGCCAGTGCTTTCGGCCTTACCCACCTCAATAGGGGATTACAGTTAAGAGATTGCATGAATCTCAGAAGAGACTTTGAACTTTGGATTTCAGTCAATTAACTAGTTGATTACAGTAGCACACATGTGGTGAGTAATGTGTAGAAATACAATGATTACAGTTAGGTCAACTGAAGATTCAACTGCAGAGAGTTCTTANCTCATGGAGCAGATTCAGCCATTGTCATGTAATCTGATTTTGTAACTCTCTGATTAAAAGCACCTTCACTGGTCCTTTGAATAATGCTCTTCTCAGAAGCCAAAGATTAATAAACAAAATAGACAAAAGTGGCTGTTGAGGCATACCTCCTTATGAGCCATTTGTCAGAGAGATCCCCAGAGACACCTAAAACAGAACAAGCTGTTGTCAATGCTCCTGGTTACCCACCCAAATGGGACTGTAAGACCCTATTGTTGAAGATACCACACACTTGGTTTGAAGGACATAGAGAAATCAAGCTGAATCTGAGTATGTTTCCTCCCTGTTGACTACCTTTCATAGTGCCTGAAGGTGCAAACTATTGAGAGGAAGAATTATTGGTTACCTCCATAATAGTCATGCCTAGCAAGATATGCCCACCAGTGCAATAGTGGGATGACTATTGTGGGGGTAACCAGTCACTATCAGATTTGAGGCTTGTTCCACAGGAGATAACTCATATCTCATTCTGTAAACTTGATTAAGAACCCATGGCTGGGGAGTCCATAGGCTCTAGGAAACAATTGCTACTATTGTTTGCTAAGTGAACCTGGTCTCAAACTGCCTTCTCTGTAAAGTAGACGATGGTTAATACAGAGAATCATAACTGCTCTAACTGTGGCGAGTAACTGTGGAGCTGGAGCACAGTCAGAGATATGGAGACAGGGAATAACACAACTGCACAANAAGAAGCATCTTTAATGGAGCATAAAAGATGAGGTATGGCCAGGTGTGGTGGCTCACTTCTGTAAGCACTGCACTCAGGAAGCTGAAGCAGGAGGGTCGCCAAAATTCAAGGCCAGATTGTGTTTCACAGTGTATTCCAGGCCAGTCTGGCTACAGTATGAAACTCTCTCAAACAAAATTTAAAAATAAAATGGAAAAAAGAAAGAA
>LZPO01076127.1:0-21795 GCA_001675575.1 Neotoma lepida
TGTGTGTGTGTGTGTGTGTGTGTGTGTGTGTGTGTGCATGCACGCATGCCCTTAAAGACTAGAAAATGGCATTAGAGTTCCTGGAGCTGGAGTTTGGGTAGTTGTGAGCTTCCCACTGTGGATGCTGGGAACCGAACTCCATTCCTCTGTAAAAGTGGTAAGTGTTCCTAACCGCTGAGCAGTCTCTCCAGCCCGGAGCTTGCTTTATTTATTGATCAGTCTTTCCAGAACACAAGCTTGCCTGATTGCTGTGTCCATCCCAAGCATCCTTGTGTCATTGTCCCATGAATATCAAGTTCTAATCACAATGTTAGCTATGATCACTCCGGTGGAGGAATGAAGAGTCTGGTTGGTCACAACCTGACATGGCTGGGCTGTCCATACTATAGAGTTAAATAGGCAAGGTTACAGCAGATCTGGCAGAGTTACGCCATCTCATACTAGGGGACTAATAAATCCATAGCTCTTAATGGCTACCAGGATATGAAATAGTCAAGCTCTGTCTAAGAGCACAAAACAACAGACATGGTCCCAGACTTGTGCATGGCTTAGACAAGAAAGAATGTTCTACAACTGCAGATTAGAAATAAATAAGAGCTCTTGTTGGCAGGAAGAATTGTTGTTAAGGCATCAGAGCAGGTGCTGTGGATTATTTCCTGGAGATTTCTAATCGAGGCAGCCAACTGTCATTGAATTACTAGCTTAGTGCTATTGTCTGAATAAACACAAGGCTGCTTCTTTGGGTCTTAGAATGCCGAAATTCTTGAATTTCTACTGGTCCTCCTCCTCTTCCTCCTCCTCCATTTCCTCCTTTCCCCCCCTGGAGACAAGGGCTATGTACTTCCAGTATGGCCTGGAATGAATTTTGGAAAACTCAAATTATATTTTTACTATAAGTGGAATTTAGTGGAAATCAAGTACATTTAGCTGTCTTTGAAATGCACATCTCTTTTCAATGTTTACCTTTTATGATAAGGTCATTTTCTAAGTATAAAAATTATATAAATTTATTGTAGAAAGCTTGAAAAGTACCAAAAAGCAAAATTTATATCACCCATAAACTTCTTTCAGAAAATCTGTTGCTTTTGTTCTTGATGAATTTCCCTGTCTTTATTTATTACTACCTATAAAAATGTTCCCAAATTTGTAGTGTGTAATTTATGAAGTATTTTTATCATGTTTTAAGCAATTCTTCAAATTCCTGATTTAAGTGGTTACATCATTTTCTACTGTGTAATTATACAAGTTTGTTTAATTATTTTCTTTCTTAGCATTTAGGTTGTTTACAAAGTCATATTATTTTAAAATTACTATTAACCTCTTAACAAATAAATAAATCTTGGACCTTACCTTAGGCTAGCCATTGGGCTATTGAAGTGATGTGTCATAAATGAACCAATTCCTGCAGTTCAGTGTGATTCAAACTAGCTGTTAGGATTATTGAATCAAGAGGTTTGACACTAATGTAAAAAATAGCTTTATTGAGATATAATGCACATACCATATAACTCATCCACCTACAATTTAATGGCTGTTAGCTTATTTGCACAGTTTGTAACTATTAACATATATTTTCAAGGCATTTCACCCCCCATATCCTGTACCTATTAGCAAATCACTTCCCATTTTCTCCCAGTTTGTGTAGTATTACATCTAGTCATTGTCCTTCTGTCTCTACGGATTTGCATATTTTTGGATAGCTTCTACAAACAGAACCGTACAATATGGAATCCTTGGTGGCTAACTTCTTTTACTTATGTAACGTTTCAAGAGCTGTAGAGTATTTCAGCACTTTATTTCTTTCTATGGCTGATCATATTTCATTATATGGACATACAACATTTATTTACTCATTCATCAGTTAGTGAATATTTAGATTATATTCTCTTTTTTATTGTTATGAATTATGCTATAATAAACATACAAGTTTTTGTGCAGCTGATTTTATTTCTCTGAGCTATGTTCCTAGAATTGGAATTGCTGGGTTTTACACTACAAATCTGTTTAGTAGTTTGAGAAAATATTGGGTTGTTTTTGCAAAACAGCCACACCATTTTACATGTTCACGAGCACTGTGTGATGATTCTGTTCCTCTTCATCCTTACCAGTTCTCTCTATCTTCTCCATTGCAGACACCCCAGTGGGTAAGTCAGTAGCATTTCACAGTGGTTTTGTCTTACCTAGANGGCTGATGGTGTAGGAGATCTCATGTGTTTATTGTAGGAACACTTATTTTTTGGCTTTGATAAATTTCATCTATACTGTCTTCAGAAAATTGCATTAATTTATAAAGCTAATAGCTACATATCTACTCACTTAGCTCTTATCTTCAATACTGCAACTTTAAAAAGTTACAATTTCTTAACTCTATTTTCTCCTCCCTCCCTCCCTCCCTCCCTTCCTTCTGACAGTGTCTCATGTAGCCTAGGCTGGTCTTAGACTCCCTTGCAGCTGAATATGACTTTGAACTCCAGTTTTTGCTGCCTCTACCTCCCACATGGTGGGGTTACAGGCGTGCACCACCATGCCCAGCTTATGCCTTTATAATTTCATTTTATTTCCATTCCTTTGATTTGTTCCATATATGCATGAATTATACAAGAAATTAACCAACCATTGCTCAGAAAACAAGCCTATCATGATNCACATGGACCTATGCAACCTCTAGAATATGTGAATTAACTATTAGGTACAGCAAAATGTCTGCCAAGAGATTTGAATTGTGGGAAATGGGCTATTTTCCTTTATGCTTGCTGATTTATTTTAATGAAAGCAGATTTTAGATGAAATTTGTACAGATGAAGACANTTATTTNAAGAAAAATTTGCTTTCGAGTTAGGTCAAATAGTTCATTCACCCACTCTTCACAAAGCACCTGGAAGTTGCATCTCTCTGTTTAGGTCATCAAAGCATCCTGGCAGCATTTCGGAAGGAGGATCTGGTTCTGGTTGCAGACATCAGGCAGATGTGTCCTTTAATCTGAGACAGGATTGGACAACCTCAAGTTTGGAACTTGTTACAGCTTTACAACTTTTAGTATGAAGGAGTGTTCTAGTATTTTCTAAGTGGCACATCTTGAACTTCACTGATGGCAGTTATCAGAGGGGTTAATACNTTATATTTATTATGCTTTTTAATATGCTGCTAAACTTACTGAGAAAACACACTTCTACAAGCAAGAAAGCCTCACGCTTTTGAAGGCAGATAGAGACCTCTGGGNCACTGTCATAGCCACATTTGGAGCATGTCTTTCTGAAGACCTCTGGAATATAAATTTTTTTAATAAAAAATGCAAACTTTATTATTTTATGTNTATGAGCATTTTGCTTGCACATATGTGTGCACACAGCATGCATACTTTGTGCCTGTGGAAGCCGGAAGAGTGGATCAGAGGTCTTGGAACTGGAGTTACAGGTTACAGATAGTCGCCAACTACCAGGTTAGTGCTAGGAATCGAACCCAGATCCTCTGGAAGAACAGTCAGTGCTCTTAACCACTGANCCATTCTCCAGTCCTCCTGAAGCATCCACTGTTGCTAGGGCAACTATCTGCTCCAGGAAAACATATGAAGCCCAGGCCCCTCAACATGCAAACACAACACTGCACATTGTCTTCACCAAGAATCGAATGCAAATTGTAAGCATCTCACTAGCATGCGGTGTTCCTCAGTGTTTGTTTTCTTCTTAAATAAGAAAATAATGGAAAGGTTTATAAAGTATCTCGTCTGTGATAGGTGCTCACTTGTCTTCACAATAGCCCTGTGTGTGTTCATTACCACCCAGACTTGATGAATGTGAAAACTGAATGTGATTGGGTTTGAGTGTACAGAGGGTCACTTCACCTATATTTCAGAGCCAGGACAAGTGTCACCTACCTGTCTTGGCATGGGACACGGAGACACTTACTGCATTTTCATTAATTTCTTGTCTCTCCTTCAGGGACTTGGAAACACACAGATTTCCCTGTACCTGATACCTATGTATAAGTAGATAACTAAAATGGGCGAGTGTGTGTGTTTAATAACTAGGGGGTGGAGAGCACTAAGGGAAATATAATTTCTAAATGGTTTTGGTGTCATTTCAGCTTTTCATAAATACTTGTGACTGAGCTTGATCTCTGTGTGTGCAAGGAAAATTGGAAAGCTTGGGCCTGGAGAAATGGCTCAGTCCGTGAGGGGTCTGCTGTGCAAGTGTGAGGGCCTGAGCTGAGATTCCCAGACCCCACATAAAAGCCAGNGCTGGAGAGGGGGAGGGGTGTGGAAACANGTTAGTCTGCCTAGTCAAACTGATGCACTCCAGGTTCAGTAAGAGACNCNGCCTCAAAACATAAGATGGAGACCTAACAACAGAGACACCCAGTGCTGATCCCCACACACATGCATGCGCCTCACACATCCACACAAATGCTTCCTTAACACCCCCCCACACACACACACAAGCTATCAGATTGGAGCTGGGAATCATTAAGATAGAATGACTTCATGCATATACAACTATGAAGTAGGTAACTTTTATTANCATTTTGTTCCATTTCTTGTTTTCAATGACAAAACATTTTTCAATGTATATTTTTCCCTNCTAACCTACTTCTAGCTTTCCTTTGTTAAAAAAAAAAAGTTCTACTTAAAAATCAGAATTTGCATAGTGCTCTGTTGTGGCCCCCAGGACAGTGAGGTGTTTCATGTAAATCACCCTGTAGCCAACTTAGGGTCCCCCCACCCCATGTTTAGTCAAATTATGGAGTGTGCTATTTAANTGAAGCTACATTATATTTCTTATTGGAGAATTTAAAATGAAATATGAGCTAAATTTTGTAACATAGTTGTAATTTCTATTTCTAACAGTCTATCCATTTAAAATACATACTTGGATTTTTTTCCTTTTCTTCTTTTTGGTATTNGAGGTAGAAATGAAGCCATTGCTCTTTTCTAATTTTCAATTATTTCTTTTTATGTCTCCCTGATCTGGGGTAATATCCGGGCTAGATATGATTGTAGGCTACTTTACGGGCAGATTCTGATCTGCTTGTCAATCAGCAAAACAGCATTTTTCTCTCCGTAAATTGGGCACACTCCATTAAGAAAGGAGGCAGAGTGTCAGATGCGAGCGAGCGAGCACCCCATGCTCCCAAAGCAGGCGGCGAGGTCCCCCACGGGAGGCCCAAGATGGAGTGGAAGCTGGCTAAGAGAGGGCGGAAGTAATGAACAGCTTTGAAAAACGAGGTTATGTAAGTTAGAGCTGCCCAGAGACGCTTTGAAGGTCTATTACACACAGTTCTTGAAAGGGGGCTTACATAAAACTGGAAGGCGGTAATAAAATTCTCCCACTGGAGAGAGTTTGAAACAATGCCCTGTGAGAATGAACTGACACCATCAGTTGGCTGGACCTTGACTTCATTCATCCTTAGGGCATATGTGGTGTTTCGGAAGGACTTTGTCCAGAGAATACGGAAAGTAACTACAGGAACTCAGTACCTTCTTGTTTGGGATGTCGCCCAGTGGTTAATAGTACAGCATCCTGCAAGATCTCCACCACTGTTGGTGCTTTATTAGTTGAGTTATTTGGTTTTCAAAGAGTCTCCTCTTCCTCCTCCTCCTTCCTCTTCCTCTTGCTCCCCTTTATCTACCTGTCATCATCATCATCATCATCATCAGGTTTGCAAAGCTTTTAATACTGACTTGGACTTTGTCGTTATTTTTCAGGGGTCCTGGTAGTTTAGTGTAACAGATGTTTGCTTTAAGTATTCTGTTCCACTTTCTAGTTCTAAACCAGAGTGAGGGATCCAGATAAAACCCTCAGTTATTCTCNATAATCTCAAGGGCAGACAGCCACAGTCCTCACATGATCCCGTAGTGTCCGTTGCTTCTTTTCTGAAGTTGACTCTAAATGTCCGCAAACTCTTCACTTTGCAAAGCTAGGGAGATGGCTCAATGTGTAAAGTGCTTGCACATTGCAAGCATTGTCTCTTATACACATCTAGATGTGTATAAGAGACAGGAGTTTGGATGCCCAGCACGCTGGTAAAAACATGGCATAACTTATGAATATAGATCCAGGACTTGGGGTAGGGGTGCAGACAAGTAGATCATAGGGCCTCATTGGCCAGCCAAAATGGCAAGTTCTAGGTTCTGTGAGAAACACTTTCACAAAAAAATAAAGTGGAGAGCAAAGAGGAAGATATACACATGGGTGAATGAACCCACACATACATGTGCGCTCTCTCTCTCTCTCTCTCTCTCTCTCTCTCTCTCTCCCCACTTAGCATTTGGCATGATGCCACCAGAACTTTCTAGAACACATGGTGGGAGTCTAGTGCTTTTTCTTGGCCAACATTTCTTCTCTGGATCTAGAATGCCCACGGCGTTAAGCTTTGGTCCCAGTGCTGTGGCACAGTGCCATGCAGGCTTTCACAGTTTGGATCTTTGAAGAGCCATCTGTCTGAAAACAACAAATGACAAACTTTGGGTCTACAACACAGATTTCTTAAGTAAAACACAAATGCTTCCTACTTTCTTTTTCTCTTGTCTTCAAACTGTTGCTGAGGGCAGACTACACACAGATCACCGGGTCAAGGGAGGGTTATTCTTCCTGGCCAGGCACAGAGCAGTAAGTCACCCTCTTGAAGCTCCGCCTGCACCAAGAGTAGCATATAAAACATTGTTCTATTTGTGCTAGAAATATAAGGTTACAAACCCCTCCNCCAGAAGAAGATTATTCTTGGGAAAAAAAATCTTTGGAAAAATACTCTATCTCCTTCATGCCTCAGTGATGTACAATGTTTATGAGAAACTGGACCCGATGCTAAAGGCAGGGAGCTCATCCCATAGACATTCCAGCAGAGCAGATCAAGACTGGAGTACAATAGGTGGCATGCCGGCTACACAGCTGGTTACATGACTCTCTGAGAACATCTGGGGTTACATCTTGGGAAACTTTATGTGTAACTTAATTCATGTCATCTTCAATATCCCTATGAGGAAGGCAGCTACTTTGGTTTTCAGCAGATGAGATGATGTTGTCTCTCTTGCCTAGCAGGCATTGAACTAGGGAGGTCATTGTCCATTTTCCCATTCTTTTTCCTGGCTTGTTTTTTTTGTATAGCTATAATAAATGCATTCCTTTATAAACAAAATTTTAACTGAATAAGTATAGTAGATGGCAAAAGAAGAGAGCATATTACTTCGTACAACCCAGTGACAATCTACAATAGTGTCACAGCTTGTTTAAGATTTTTANATTTTTCTGTTTACCTGCCTTTCCACCTCTTACTTGCTCCTTCTACATCATGACATACAGTCGTGAACATAGATTTGAGCTCAAATCTAGTCCCGAACCCGAGTGCCTGTCTTGTTCTACNTTTACAACTGTATGTCCTAGAAAGATGACAGAGCAAAGCTAAGAATATTCACTGCGTTTATTGTAGAGATGATGCAATTTGACATGCTAGAACATGCAGCTGATCAATCACTAGAAAGTGTGATTCTATTGGAAGATTATAACAATGAGGTCAGTTCTTATACAATGCACACTAAGCTTGTTAAAGAGATTACAACTGTATGAGTCTTATTTTGCAAAAGAAAAAAACAAAAACTCATGGAAAATTGCTGGAATTATCTGCTCTGAGTGAAAATCATTTAAAAAACCAGATTTGAAATTATTTTGTTTAAATGTTCATTTTAGAACTAAAAAAAGTGATTTAGATACTTGAGATTCTTTGCTCCACATTGCACAGTTAGAAAACACAAAGCTGAGGTTAGTACCTGGCAGGGGAAGGACATCCACCTGGGGTTACTTACCCTGAGTGGCGGGAAGAAACTACAGGTTATCCACAGCACCAAGAGGTCAGGCGCCATTACTGTGAGCAAATATATGGTGGGGTATGGGGGGTGGGCAGAATGGTTTATGCCCTGTGGAGAGAGGCAGATCTGAAGAGTCAAAGGTGGGTGAGGAGCGGGCTGATATGGATGGCCTGCTTGCCACCAGGGCCTTGGTGATACCCGGGCTGTTGCCAAGGGTCATGTCTGGGTCTGTGACCCTGCTGCAGCCATAGTTTGTGTTGACGTCGGTTGCTCCTGTTACCTCTGAAGGCCATGAGGATGTCGGGATCTGGGCAGACACCTAAGGCTATGTTGGTAAATGACGGTCATGCTGCCGTCTGAGCCAGTGTCCTGTGCTGCCACCTTGGGCCATGGTGACATCCAGGCCCAAGCTGCTGCTGCTGGCCGTATCTGGGTCCATGGTCCTGCTGCAGCTGGGGTATGTGTTGATATCCATTGCCCGTGTTACTGTGGGGGTGGGCGGGCATGTGAACCACGTGTTGAATCACATGTTGAAGTACAAGGGCGGGGCTGTGCTGAGCTAGCCCTGCCCCTCACTGGCCAGGGAGAGCCTCTCCCTCCCCCACCCTGACAGGAGAGCTGATCCTGACCCTCGCCCCCTCTGGGATAGCAAACCCAATGACCTTTGGCACAGGAGAACTGGTCCCGCCCCTCATAGGAGAGCTGACCTCACCCTTCTCCTCTGCTTGGAAGACCTGGCTCCACCCATCACCTGAGTGGGGTGGTCCCAGAGGCCTGAATTGACCAACTCAGCTACCACCCAGGCACACATCCAGGGTCTTGAGTTGGCACTCCCCAACATCTACCCCATCCATCTGCGGGAGCATGTGAAAGGACTGGTCCTTCAGAACCATCGTCGCAGGATCTCCAGGATTAGGGTAACTGCAGGATATCCCAAAGGAGTTAGGAGGTCCAGCATTGATGGTGTACCAGATGCNGGAGGCCGTGAACCTGACCAACAACACACTACACCATGAACATTTGCAAGTAAAGCTGTCTGGACAAAAGGGTCTACTGCATGACACACAGCAGCTCCCAGTGCCACTAAGACGAATGAAGAGGTGACGGAGAGGTGGGAAAGACGGAGTAGCGAAGTGGATTTTTGTTTGTTTGCTTTTGTTACTTTGTTTGCTTTCATTTTTGTTTGTTTTTAAATTAATGTTCTTATTTTTATTTTATTTTTCATTTTTTAAAATTTTATATTTATTATTTCTTTTTAAGTTTTCCTTTATGGGAGGACGCTACAAGGGTGAAGGACAGATACAGAGGGGCTGGGAAATGAGTGAGATAGCAGTGCATGATGTGAAATTCCCAAAGAATCAACAAAAAATTGTATTTAAAGAAAGAAAACTACAGAGCTGAAAGCAGGAAGTCTCTAATCTGCAGGATCACAGGGCCTTCCTCCTGACAGTGCATGTGTGTGATGCCCACAGCGGAGAGCTGGAAGCCAGTGGTTGAATCCACAAAGCCCTGTGGTACTTGGGAAGCAAAGCCACAGTGCAGCCGCCTTCTACAGGTAGGAAATGCTGGCTGAGGAGCCTCCCCAGAAACACAGGTCAATGTGAAAGTCTCAGTTGCTTCCTGGTTTGTTTAGGGGACAGAAAACTTTCCTTTTGCCAAGGGATAAGCTGACAGTGGACATATTGATAGAAGATGGATATATACGTGGTCCATGCATAGGAGCCTCACATGATAAGAAGTGACCACTACAAAGAGACTGACATCTGGAGGCTGAGCGTCTTCCTTCTAGCATTTTGATCTGATTTCAGCATGACTGGGATTATCATAGAACATAACAAATCTGCTTTACTTCAGTGACAGCCAAAGAACAGAGATTCCTTTTCTTTTCTTTCTTTTCCTTTTCTTTTTTAATGTTTATCTATTTCAGAACTGGAGCCTCCTACTCTACCACTGAACTGTATCCCAGCCCTTTCTTCCTATTCTTAACTCTTTATTTTTTAAGGCTTATTTTTATTTGTGTGTGTGTGTGTGTGTGTGTGTGTGTGTGTATGTGTATGTATGTATGTATGTATGTATGTATGTATGTGTGCCACATGCATGCAAGTGCTGGCAGAGGCCAGAAGAGAGCATCGGACCCCCAGAGCTGGAGTTACAGGTGGATGCAAGCCACCTCACATGAGTGCTGGGAACCAGATTCAGGTCCCAGCAAGCACTTGTAACCACTAAACTGTCTTTCTAGCCCCACCCCCCATATTCTTAGGTCTCATGATTTGAATGCATGATAGTTCTCCAGAAATTCATTTCCATCATGGAGGCAGAACCTTTGTAGGCTCCCGTGTCTTTAAGACTTCAGGAAACTCCGGCCAACACTATCACAAGGACTGGACCAACAGCATTTGCGGGGAGGGATACAGGAGGGGGGGCTTTCCCTGAGCTCCTCTTGTTTCTTCATAGAGCTGCGTGGAGGAATAAACAAAACTCTAGACTTGAAAATGATCAGAAGTCATTTGTTTATTAAAATAATTTTCACAAACTGTGCAATTAGCTTTGCACATGAAGTGATAATCATNCATTTATTTTATTCCTCCAAAAATTATTCTGCTTTACTGAAGTATTCCCCAAATAAATATAAGAAAGAAAAGACTTCCTGTCTCCATGTAAATCTGTAAAGCCCTCTCCTGGGCAGCCAGGAAGCCGGGCGAGACTTTCACAGATTTTATATGAACTCCCAATGTGCGTTTTCACGGCCCGTGTAAAACATACTTTACATACGTCTCAAACTATCCTCAGGAACTTGTAACTCTGAAAGTTGTTGGTTTTTCCCTCCTTTCTAGTAGGAGAAAGTAGGTCATAAGGTATACCCTTGAAGGATATGTATATTGTCTTCTAGTGCTCTCTCTCTCTCTCTCTCCTTNCCTCCCTCTCTCCTTCCCTCCCTCTCTCTTCTCTTTTGTGGCCCTGAGGATTGAATCTAAGACCTTTCAGGTATTAAGGAGATTATCTACCTCTGAATATATCATTAACCCGACTACTACACATTTTGAAAGTAAAAAATTGAATTNATCAGTCCTATTTAAAAGGCAAAAATAAATGAATGCATTATTCTGACATTAAAGGAGAAATCACAGAGTTTGAGATGCTGAAAAACCCAAGATACAAATATGTTCTAATTGACAAAGCAGTGATCTGATTGAAATGATTCATGTTTCCTTCTGAGAAGAGTTACTGTGAGTCACATAACTAGCCTTTGTGCCCCTGTCGCTAGGGCTATGATGAGGCTTACCTTTGACAGTTTTTTTTTTTTTAATGCTAAAACCATGGGGTGGTGTGTTTCTAGGTTTGATGAAAATGTCACATAGTCAAGTCTCTTGTCCTTTCTCTCCCTCTGTCATGTTTCTTAAAAGATCTGGTGGGGGAAATTACTCAGATATGAACTGAATTTCATAGCCAGATGGTGTGTCCAACCCCCTACCCCAGTGGTAGGATGTGCTGGTAATGTCTGGCTGTACTTAGACTGGACATCATGGATCCACCTGTCTTTCTGGCAGGAATGAGGATGGAACATTCAAGGGGATAGCCAGTGTTGATAAGTACTCCTGTCCCTCAGGTGGAAGGCAATTCTGGTGAGGGGCAGTGACTTCTGAGAACACACAGTACCAACAAACAGCCCTCCTCAGAGAGTCAGCACAGTGTGCCCCCTGCCAATCAGAAAAGCTCTTCTCCCTGGAAACGGGGAAATTCATGAACTACAATGAGGCACCTTGCCAATGCACAGCTATCAGTGTTGGGTCCCAGCAGATCAGTTAGTAGAGCCATTTCCCCCACTGCATAAACGGCATAAATCCCTAGTTCATACATAAAGGAATTCACAGGAAAAAAACGTCTGTCTTGTGGGGGAAATGAGCTTTCATTTCCTTGCTTATTTGTAGCTCTCCTCTGAATATGACAAGGAAGATTTAGCCCTGGGCCAAGTACTCTGGACTTCACTCATTCTGCACGACCACTAATAGCTTTTCCTCATAACCACATCAAGAGCTGAAATTGCCTTAGGAAACAGCATTCTCCATCTCCAGTGAATTGCTTATCTCTCCTGAAGTGGACCACATTGCTCATGTTGTCATATTTATGTATTTTCTGATGTAATAGAAGCACTAAGCCTATCAGTTGTTCTAGAATATATAATGAATATTGGGCCCCTTTGAAAAGAATGCTATGGAAAACAACCAAATCAGGCTCCAGTCACCAAAAGTAGAATATATGTTGGGCATATATTTATTTAGATGCAGTTAGTAGGCTATCTCATTTTGCTTTCTTCTCTAAGAAATTCAAAAGAGATTTTATAAGTCAGAGCAATGTATTTTTATGAAAATAATATATGAAGCTTGGGGCTTCTGGAAACTCTGGTAAGTTTCAAGGAAGATCTCAGGAAAGTCCATCATTGAGAGAAGTCAGGGCAGGAACTTAAGCAGGAACCTGGAGACAGGAACTGAAGCAGAGGCCACAGAGGAATGCTGTTTACTGGTTTGCTCTCCATGGCTTGCTCAGTCCACTTTCTTATATACCCCAGGATCACCTGCCAAAGCATGGTACTGTTCACAGTGGGCTGGGCCCTCCCAAATCAATTACCAATCAAGAAATGCCTCCACAGACTTGCACACAGGCCAATCTGATACAGGCAATTCCTCAGCTGAGTCTCTCTCTTCCTAGAGGACTCCAGCTTGTGCCATCTTGNCAAGACAAAACAAAACAAAAAGCTGACCAGCACACTTCCCAAGTACTGATCGGAGCAATGAGCTTCCGATGACTGCTCACTGCGGTCTTCACCATGACCTTACCCAGCAGTGTTGATTCATGTCTAAGAGTCAGTGCCTATGGGAGTGAAGAAAATACGGGCTTCGCTCTAAGAATAGGCTAGACAAACCGGAGCCCTTGGCAGGGCCAGTTACATCATTTGGAAACATNTGCAAAATGGAAAGCACAATTGTCAAGAACTTTGAGCTTGTGACAGTAGTGCTTTGAATCAGGCACATGGCCCTTTAGACACGCNCTCCAGAATGATAGTACAGGACACACACCTGTGAAGCCCAAGTTTACACAAGTTAGAAGCAGTCCTACGATGGGTGGATTCTGCTTACAGCATCTTAGGATCGGAGCGACTGAGATAACACCATCTTGTCCCCATCTTACCCAGGTTCCACTTTGTCTTCCCAGGTACTTTTCAGTCCCTAGAGCCCTGAGCAGTCACATCTGATCTGGCAACACACTGGGGACTTTCCACGACTGCGACTATGGCCCAGATGAATACCAAAATATTTGCTGACNGTACAATCAAACAGATGTTACCAGGTTCCCCCAACCTACACCCAACAAGATGTGGCTTTTGACTTAAAACATGATGTATCCTGGAGCTTTGGTGCTGAGAGTTCTCAGGGGCGAGAGCTTGCTCTCAGTCCCCGCCAATAAAGGACTCTAATTTGGCCTTATGTGCTCCGGGGCCTGTAACTTTCCCTCCTGGGCTATCACACGAGTATTTAAGCCTTAAATAACATTTATTTTGCTCAAACAACTGTAAATCAATACCTGGTATCTTGGAAAGTAAAATGTTTACTTTGAAGACCTAAGACCTAACGATATTTTCTGGACATCGTCTCCCTGCTTCCCCCTTCACACATACACACACACACACACACACACACACACACGCACACGGGATACATTTGTTCAGTGATGTCTGTGTGCACAATCAGATTTCAGGTTCCATAAGAACACTGTGTGCTCCAAATATGTGCCCTCCCAGCATTCCAAGGTGGATAGCGCTGTCAGCTTTTTGTGTCTGTGACAAAATAACTGAGAAAGCCTTCAAGGAGGAAAGGTCTGCCTTGTCTCATCATTCCAGAGGCTTCTGCCGGCAGTTGGCTGGTTCCATCACTTTGGGCTTCCCACCGGCAAATGAACAGAGTGTTGAGAACATGTGGTAGAGGAGACTGTCTATTTCATGGTGTCTAAGAAACAGGGTGGAAGGTAGAGCTGGTCATAAGACAAAATGTACCCTTCAAGGGCTTGTCCCAGAGACCTGCTTTATCTGTCTAGTCCTCCTACCTCCTAAGAGCCCAGTGTTCTATGAATTCAAGTGGCTGACTCATTGATGACGCAGCATCTACTCTTTAATGACATAATAACCAAAAGGGTAAATAATAATAATAATAATAATAATAATAATAATAATAAAAGGCTGCAGTGGGTACCTTTGGGCAGGCCCTGCCAAGGTATGCCACTAAGCAAACCCGACACATGCAACAGAGTTAGCGCAGGAGTTTTGTTGGGGGAGGAGGAGAGGGAAAGAGTGAAAGGCCATATTGGAGTAGGGACTTGAGAGAGGCAGACAGACAAGAGGAAGAAGAGAAGTAAGAGAGAAAAAAAGAGGCAAGAGAGGAAAGAAAAGGCAAGAGAGACGAGAGGCAAGAGAGGTAAAGAGTTGTAAAAAGAGAGAGCTGTGCCTAGTGGGCACTTTTAAAGGGTGCACATGTCACATAGCTGGCTGTGGAAAGGCACCTGGCAATGGGTGATGACGTAACTGCTTTTGCAGCCGAGGCAGGCTGCTGCTGCTGCTGCTGAAGCAGAAACTAACATCCCTCCCTTTTGTTTATTATAAAAAGGTGAGGAAATAGGAATGGGTAGCAGGTGAGGCAGGAATGAGGGTGCTGTCNTCTCNAGACTGCTTCCTGTTGTCTGGGGGTGTTGGCATCTTTTAGGNGACCTGAGAAAGCTGGGATGTTGACCAAGTCCTGGGATATCTGGCTGTTNCACTCACTGTCCAGGGTTTGTGGGACTGTCTCCAGTGTTAGGAACTAGGAAAGTGCAGGCATAGTTGAAGCAGTCTGTAAGGCTGGACCACTTGGGAGGAGACACTTTGAAACAACCTTCTTTATTGGAGGATTTACACAGTTTTGGATCTATGAGCTTCTCCTTTGAGACAGGTACAAGTTTTGAACCACAAAACATCAAGACTCCTGAAGCTTCAGTCTGGGAGTGGGTGATATTTATTGTGTATATTGAGTTATGGTATATTGTTTTTCTTAGAGGTTCAGAGTAGAGATTTTCATAAAACTTAGAAGACATGAGCAAACACTATAGCNTGGTGGTACCTGGGGAATTACAGAATTTTATTCACTTGAAGATTCCTCAGGATGATTAGTTTATGTCTGGTCCAAAGGAAACTCCCTTTCCCCCAAATTCTGGTGGTTAGTCAAAAGCCAGCACTCCTCAGGAACTTATAAAACCAGTTCCCCTCTACCGAAGGAGCCATTTCCCTACCACTGGCAGAAGGGACAAATGGCTGTCTGTGGTGCCTATTAGCATACCAAAGTGCATGCTGGCCTCTAGGCTCCCTCAGTATCACAAGTACCTGTCACACATTTCAGAGTCCATGCTAGCATGCAAGCTCTTTTTCTCACCTCCCCCTACTCTAGATTTTCCTAGCTCATGGGCTTCCTTCCCCCACAATACTCATTTCTCCTTATAACCCTGCTATTTCAGCTGTGCTTTCTCTTTGGCTCATTCTCTCTTTGCCTTTCTCCCAGGCTTTCTCTCTCTCTCTCTCTCTCCTCCTGCTTCTCTCATGTCCAGGTCTAGTCTGCTGGTCATGTTCAGTCTACTACTTTCTCTCTCTGCTCTGGACTCTTTCAGATGCCTCTGGTTGTTCTCTCTCTCATATCTACAATAAAAACCTTCCCTTTAATCATACAATGGGCAGTCATGTTGTCAGTTTATACAGTTTAATACAGCTGGTCAGCTTGTAANGGATGGACTGTAGCACTAGAAAATGGATGGACTGTAACAATAGAGGAGAAAGCAGTAACTTAACAGAGACCTCCCTGGGGGACTGTTCCAGAGACATTGAAACTCTAGTAATAGAATATTATCTAGTTGTTCATGTCATAGCACAGAATAAAAAACAAAAACATAATAGGTAAAAATTAAAATGCAACAGAAAAATTTCTTCAGTCTCTTGAGTTCTATATGATGAGAGTAGATCTCGTCTTAAATGTAATTGTCACACACAAAATGTTTATTTCTAAACAAAATAAATCTAGAAGCAATGGCCTTTCCTGACTCATGAAACAGCTTGTTTCTGAAGAGAAATAATAGCTCCTGCATGGATGTGAAACTAACATTTATAGAGTGACTCATTCTGTTAGACACCTTCATTTAAATCTTCTTTATTATACATAACTACCCAGTTTGATGTATATTATTCCCACTTAGATATAAGAAAAATGTGATTCAAGCATCAAACATTGCATTAAAGATATTCCTCAGAATAGTGGTTTTGTAAGGTTTTGGCTAATAGTCACCCTATGATAATTAAATGCCTGAGAGAATTTTTGGTTGGGGAAGAGTAGGAGGTTGGGGTGAATGGCTGACATTGTGGAGTTTCTTGTCCTTGTCCTTGTCCTCTCCTGCCTTGGGAAGATTGGGAAGCCCTCTGGATCTTAATTCTGGTGGTAGGAAAAGCTGCCCCCAGAAAGCAGCCAAGGGCTAGAGGGGTAGCCAGAGATCTGCACCCCCAGGCCTGGCAAGGCTTGTGTTTTTGATGACAAGTTTATCTTACTCTATGAATTTTTCAATCTAATCTCCCCNCTTTGTGTATGTGGAGGGGGATATCAATATCTGGAATTACAATAACAAGGCCAACTGACAAGTTTGGGAANAAATACAACCCACATTTGTAATTAACATACTTGACTGCTAGGGACAGGTGTATGCAGCAGTGTTAACTTCCTCATTGCTCCCTCTCAGCATGGATATGTAGGTGTCAGTGTGTGGGCAGCATGGATATGTGGGTGTCAGGATGTGGGCAGCGTGGATATGTGGGTGTCAGGATGTGGGCAGCATGGATATGTGGGAGTCAGGATGTGGGCAGTGTGGATATGTGGGTGTCCCCACGTGAGCAGATTAGTTGAATAGAAGTCATTAAGTGAGGGTTTACTAAAGCCTGAGACTANGGNGTCTTCAACTCCATCAGGCCTCACACTTATATCTAGGAAGTCCTAGGTGGGTAACATGCCCATACATAAGTCCTTTAATTTTCCTTAACCACTCTGGGAATCTGTTGATTTAAGCCTCATGAAGGCAGAATTCCTTAGGTGGCAACAGCCTGGGCTCTCTAGTGCGGGGCACTCTGTCATGACTGGAAACTTCTGGTGTCAAGAGAGGGAAGAAAGAACTTCATGTCCTAAATGTCAACTGTCCTCTTTAGGTTTTACCCATCCCCCTCCCTCTTTCCCTCCCCCTTCCTCCTCCATCCCTCCTTTCCCCTTCCCTCTCTTTCTCTCTCCTTCCCTCCTGAACCAAACATAAACACATGGAAACCCAGCCAGCCACATTATCCATGTTAACCAGTAGATTATATTCACTGTTACCCACTCAGTTCCCTCTGACAGTGGGCACTATCACAGCGGCAGAGTTTACGAGTCTGTTGCCCTTTTCCCTTGGGAGGAATTATTTTCCAAGAGACTCCTTAGCATCTCAGTCATGTGGACTCCAGATAGGTCCAGCCCACCAGTCTACCAGATACTAGGCAGACCCTTCTCAAATTGCCATGTGGTGTCACACCTTGGTGTTTTCTTCATTATTGGTGGCATTCACTGTGTGTGTTGAATATCACCCTAGACAGTCCCCATCACTGTCTTGATTCATCCTTAGACACTAGTGACATGTGTACCATTAATATCCACATTCCCAAAGAAGANAAAAACAAAGCATGGCAAAATGCACAACTATGAAGTAGTGGAAGTGGGGTCGGAATCAGTGGGCCAAACCATATCTAAGAGTGAAAACCCAGAACACCCGTGAAACATAGTCATAGTGCATAGAGGAAACCCTTGGGCTGGGGAAGGGCAATGGCCCTGGGACTAGAAGTGCTCCTGATGGTTTCTGTTCTGCCCAGTTTCCTGGCTCCTCAGGATGGATGCATGGCAAAAGGGAAGATGTACCTGAGAAGAGTTTGGGGTTGGCTAGCCTGATGGTCACAGCTGGAATTCACTTCCCTGAATGCCAGGGCAGATGGTTACAGGAGTGGGTCATGTATTTGGTGGTATTATAATGACATTGCTATTTATTTAATTTATTTGCTTTTTGTGAGACTGGGTCTCTTGTAACCAAAGCTGGCCTTGACCTCCTGGTCCTCTGGCCTCGGTTTCCTGAATACTGGGATTATGGGTCTGAGCCAAGATTCCCAGTTTGTTTTTGATTCTTTTCTGTTTCTGGAGTTGCATGCAGAGTGGGCCCTTCTAATCTTCTACTAGTTTGGGACCAAAATGAACAGTGAAAGTGATGATCTGTTTCCTCCTTGGAATTTTCTTGCTGCTTGAAGACTTTCTATTTGTGAAAGCCCCTTCTAGATGAAGGAGGGTTGCTCCAGCCTTCTTCAGTGTTATACATAAAGCAGTGGGAAGCAAGCCCACGCACGTGGACGCTGCTCTGGCTCTTCATGAAGCCATTTATTAAATCCTTGGCTTCTAGCTTTGATGGATATTTTTGCTTTTGTGCCACTTTTTTTCCTTAACAAATTCAAGTTAAAGACTACAAATCCTCTTCTTTTTAGAGAACGAAGAGTGAGGCAGGTAGGAAAGGGGCACAGAAGAATTCTAGCTGACCATGAACTTCATCAAGCTAGCAAGTTTCATTTTTAACCACTTCCTCCAGGTTTCTCACTGATGAACTATGACCTGGAAGTGTTAGATGAGATAAGCCTTTCCTTCTCTCGGTTGCTTTTGGTCATGGTGTTTGCTGCGGAGACAGAGAAAAGACCAAACACTATTCACACCTATCTTCAGCAATGNGGTGCTGATTTCTCTTGAAAGCATTATCCACCCTCCAACTGTAGTACATGGGCCACCTATCTTTTCTTTTGCCCTGCTGTGACATGTGTGGAGCATCAAGAAATGCCATGCGCTTTGCCATGTATCGTGTTAGCTCTTCCACTAGCACCAGACTGAAAACAGAACAGTTCTGACACACTCTCAAATTACACTAGGTCTTTTTGAATAATAGGCACATTTCAGATCTCTGTAGAAGCCATTTCTCTTCCCAATCCTTCCAACAATTACACAGCAAGAGATAGTTNTTTTGGTATTGATTGATGGCTGCTAAGTAGAAGAGAATTGAGTAGAAGGAAACGCACGCACAGTGTACTGAAGACATGATATGTTGCTAATTTGTTTTCTTGGTTGATGTTCCCTTGGGAGTTAGTTCTGTCATGCATTTCTAGTAAGAGCCCCTTACTGGTTTCAGAATTCTGGACTGGAAGGTTACTTTTCTAGGCTGTCACTGTTAGTTGCCCTACTTGGTTGACTGAAACAATCTAATTATGCAGACATGTTTGTGTCAAGGATATCCCAAGGGAACTATATAGTTCTTCATTTTTTCTGTGTGTTTGTGAGGGTCCACCAGTATGTGTGGGTACTTGTGCACAGTGTGTGTGGGTATTTGTGCACAGGGTGTGTGGGTACTTGCTAGGTCACACTGTAAGCCGCAGGGATCTCCCTGTCTCTGCCCCACCAGCCTTGGTGTTACAAGTGTGCACGAGTACATCTTATTAATTTTCATTGAATTTGTTCTTTACGATTTCACATATGAAATTGTCACCCCCACCTACTCGAGTTCCCACCTCTGAGATACCCCAACTCCTCACTACAAGTCTCTTTCCCACATCCACGCCTCTTTGTTTTGTTTTGAGGCCCACTGGGCCCACTGTGTGACCCTGAGTTTGGAGGTCCCCATGCTTGCATAGCAAACACTTTGAGGACTGAGCCATCTCCCTAGCCCTAATTCTTAGTTCTCTGTTTCTTAGGACACACGTATAGACTCAAATGTTGTTGTGTATTTAAATATAAAACTTTAAAGAACGCAGAGCATATGAAAAGGTCTCCTTGAGGTCATCAAGTAACAAAATACTCAGGAATTTAGGTGTCGTTTCTGAGTTCATTGATTCATTATAGTAATCATAGAGGTCCCTCAAGGAGCTTCTGTGTTTGGGGAATGGTCGGGAGCTTACTTTTGATAACGTTATCATAACTGTTCTTCTTCCTGTACATACATTTTCCCTTTTCTAGTCTAGTTCGCCTGTTTCCTTGGAACTTGGTCCAAGAGCCTTTTAGAATGGATGCGGATAAGTAAATGCCAGCAGCACGTTGATTATAGTGCCACCCGGTGGCCATGATCCACACTGACGGTCCAGTGAGTCACTTTGGAAATGAAAGGTTCCTATAGACAAGAATGACTTGAGAAAAACTGAAGTTNAAAACAGACTGTGGTTAAACAAGAAACAAAAAACAAATTCTCATTAATTTTAATAGCACCAAAGGAAAACACCATTGTTTTTCATGAATGCNTGATTTAAAATTAACATTTTCTGTGACCACTTCTATAGTACAGGGCAAGGCAGGCCTACACTTGGCCTATTTTGGGCCCCCAAGAAGTTGTCTTTTGCAAGGAGGAAATCGGGTACCTAAACTTTTGTATCATCAAATTTAACCTGCCCCTGCTTTCTCTTCAATCCTTCTCTTTTAACAGTAGGGTATGAATTTTCTCCACCATATGGCTCTACCACAGGAGGTTGGTAATTTAATGAATTTGAATAAATGGAAACCAATGTAGCCCTGAAAAAAGGAAACCAAGTGCCCCACTTGCTTGCATTCTGTCTTAGTCCATTTTTTATTTTTTTTATCTTAACTAACTTGAAGCTTTTTTAGGCATAGAAATGAATTTGTGGTGTTTGACTATTATTTTACATGATGAAAGTGAGGTTCGAATCAAGGTCATGGAAGAAAAAAACAACAATATAAAGAATGGAGAAGTTTCACAGTACTCAGCAAAGGCATTTAGGAGGAATAAAGGGAACATGGCTGCAAAGTTTCATTTTGGTTAAGTACGTAGTTTACACTGNTTCAAGTTCCTCTGAAGGGCCATTCTTTCCCATTTGTGATGAGTATAAGTGAGGTTGTCACATGACTAATGAACAGTTTAAGGGTCCTTGTTCCTTCACCGTAGAATGAGCATTCTTGGGTAGGCTTGGTTGTAAAGGCTTGGTTGTGGCAGTTTTTCTTGTCTCAAAGCCAGGAAACCATAAAAGACAGGGAAGTTAATAAATATCTAGGCATTTCAGATTCAGCCAAAAACAGGGAAACCCTCAGCTCCACACCTGTCTCTACATTCAACATATTCCTGCTTTCAAAATCACCAGAGAAGGACAGTATACTGTAGTATAGGGTAGTACTGTGTACTACCCTAGTTATTGCAAACGTCTATGGCAAGACAGTCTAGTAGATGATAGCAGAATGATGCCCTCACAAGGCCCCCAAAAAGGTTAACTTAAAGTCCTGATAACCTAATGTCCCAGAGTGTGACCTTATCTGAAAATAGGGTCTTTGCAGAAATAATCAAGTATAAATGAGGTCATATTCCAGTATGACAGCTGTCCTTTCAAGCAGTGAACACAGGCCCAGAGGTGTTCACGGAGGAAGGATGATACGAAGAGAACCAAGGACACCGTGATGTAAAGGCTGGAGGCCAGCTGCCCTAGGTCACAAATGACCTAGACTACCTGACAAGTAGAAGCTGGAGCAGCAAGGAAGGAGCCTTTCTTCACTGGTCTCAGAAGACACAACCCTTTGACACCTTGACTACAAACTGCCAGCCTTGGCANTGTGAGACAATTCTTTTCCATTGATCTGAGCTAGCTTGTGGTACTTTGTTATGGTAGCCCTGGAAACCCAACAGAATAAACGTTGTTCTAGGACCATGCTGTAGGATAGGAACCTTTGGGGAACTCACTGATTTAACATTTGGAAAGCCTGTGAACATCCTAAGATGCTAATAGGTGTGAGTACCATCTTACTGAGATGAGACTTGCCCAAGTAAGGAAGCTGAGATCTGCATAGAAATCTATAAGGTCTAGTTTCTGAATTCTCTCTCTCTCTCTCTCTCTCTCTCTC
>LZPO01076127.1:32326-53385 GCA_001675575.1 Neotoma lepida
GTAAGAGCATTGTAGATTCGAGATAATTGACTGTCCCTGGTAATGCCTTTCAGCAAATAAAGAGATTGAAAGTCTGTGATGAAGTTCCCCTTTAGGAAGCTTCCACGCAGGCACATTTACAAGGTTGACGTCCAATTACATATGTGCATCTCCCCATTTGTGCTTCAAATGTTCCTGCCATTATTAGATTGTACAGCCAGNTCTCTGAAAAAATAACCCGAGAGTTTACTTGTGTATTATGCTTCTCTACAAGAGACTTCTGACAACCCGAGCTCATCTTCTCTCTGTTTGGGAAACTGCCCTGGGAACTGGAGGGATTTGTGCTCAACTCATGTTCACCCCTGAAAAGGACTCACCAAAAGTGCTCAGTTAATTGTCATTTCCTTCAACATGATGAGAACACACTCTTGAGAANGAGAGGTTGGGGTAGGGGATGGAAAGTGGGGACTGGAATCACAGNATAATTTAAATGTAATGAAGATATGTTTGAAATAGCAGCTTGTGTTCAACATTAATGAAAATATCAACTTTTAATTTTCCTAGTATTAGTGCTTTAATTTTCTCAGCTTGGAGATAAAATGACTCAGAAGATTATGTTACTTATGTGATAAACCCTCCTTCACCTCTTTTCTAGCCAAAGGGTTTTTTTTTTTTAATCACAATGAATATATCTCTCCTTTATTTTTTTTCCCTGAGACAAGGTTTATCTGTGTGTAGCCCTAGCTGGCCTCAAACTCACTGAGACCTGCTTGCCTCTGCCTCTCGAGTGCTGAGGTTATAGGTGTACACCACTGCCGCCTGGCTACAGAGATGGCTCAGCAATTAAAGGCTAGGCTCCCAACCAAAATACGTCTCTCCTTTAAACAGTTGCTCTCTAGTGTTTGTCTCAAGGAGAGAGGAAAACTAGCACATGCTACCTTCATAAAAAGTCAAGAAATGCAGCAATCTAATAAAACTTTATTTATTGTCTTGGTGTTTGACAGGGCAAAGCATGTGAAACAACCAGATGTTTATCAGATGCAGAGCCTGGAAAGTGAGTTCACAGAAAAGGGATTTCTAGTGGGCTGTCCACCTTGTTGACTGCCTCAGCAAGGAGTAGTAGTTTGTCTTTTTCAGAAAATTTTAACACCAGTAAAACAATATGTTTAAAAAATGGGCAAAANCTCCAGCTGGTAAATCTACAGCATAACTCCTGCACCTGGGCTCTGGGAACAATTCAGGAGATGAGTTAGGAAGACTGTAAAAGCCAGAGGACCAGAAAACCTGCTGCGAGATCNTGTCTCCTGGAAAAAAAAAAGTAAAATTTCACCTACATCTAAACAATATGGCTGCCTAAACAAGCTCTGAACAAGTGTAACAGCAATAGACATGCTAACACANAGGGGGGAAGTTTCACAGGGACTTACCCCTAGATGAGGAACCACAGGCAATTAAAGGAGGTGGAGAGCAGGAGAAATAGTTTTCCTTGGGGATGAATCCAATACCAAGTGGTCAGCCCTGAAATCATATACGCACAAGTAACACTGAGCAGGTTGTATTTATATATTTATGCATTTATGTGTGGATATGTGTGTGTGTGTATATATGTGTGTATATATATGTGTGTGTATATATATATATATGTAACAATGACATTTAAAGAAAAGGGGGCCATGAATGAGAGAGGGACCAAGGGGAGGTACATTAAAGGGGTTAGAGAGAGAAAAGGGAAGGTNGAAAATGANGTAATTNTGTTTTAATTTCAAAAAAGCAAAAATGGACAAAGGATTTGAATCANCTCTACAAAAACAGTTTACACATGTCCAACAACANTATGAGAGAAGTTTATCATANATAGGGAAATTACTACAAGAAATAGATGAACCACAGAGTGATATCACTTTATGGCATAAAATTAGCATAAAGTTTANGCTAAGTCAAATTGCAAACNTTAAAAAAAAAATACCTGAAAACACAGAGAGTACCAAGTAACGNCAGGGTGAAGGAAAGTTGCCATCCTGNTGTGCTGTTGGTAGCACTGTCCCACTGCACTGGAAAGCACTATGGCAGTTCCTTTAAAACATGACAAACAGAACTACCATGTGATTCAGCAATCCCACTTTGTGAGCTTATAGAAGGGCTGAAAGGAAGGTCTTAGAATCATTTTCCGCANCAGCAAGAGGTAAGAGCAAACAAAATATCCACTGATGGATACAAACAAAACATGCTGTAAACCTAGAATGGAATACTCAGCCTTAAGGGACAAGGAGATCCAGTCCCGTCCTTGAGGACACTATCCTAGAACAAGTCTCCTGCAAAAAGAGGAATTCTCTTTAGAACCCAATTGTGCTACCTGACAGTGTAAAATTTGGTGCCTAAAATGTCCCCGGGGTTTGTGGAGATGGGGAGAAATGTTTGGAAGGTCTAGATAAAGAACTCCCAGAAAGGGCCTAACCAAGGCTCACACCTGTAACCCCTGCACTCATGAGGCTGAGGCAGGAGGATTGCAAGTTTGAAGCTATCCTGAACTACATAACAAATTCCAGGTCAACCTGGACTATACAACNAGACCTTGCCTCCAACAACAGCGACAACACAAAACTCTCTGGATCTCCTGGTCCAGGAGTGCTAACTACACCANCCACCTCCTTCGTTAGAGTAGAACATGTGACTTTTCCTGTCTACCAGACCTTGTCCTGTGTAAAACCCACGGCAGCNGTANGNGAGGAACAGCAGAGAGGAGGAAGAGAGCGGATGGTGTAATCAAGTCAAATAAAGCAATTCAAGCCCAATTTGGCTGAACTGGCAAAGCAGCCTGCAGTCCAGATCACTTTACAGGGAAAATGAAATGTGTGGTGGTGTGGTGTTTTTTTGTTTTGTTTTTATGACCATGTTCAGATTGGGCAGTCATAATGATTCAGAGAATTCAGTAATTGGGGGGAAGCAGTCCAGATCTCTACACTTGAGGAATTCAAGGCAAATACTGTCCTACTGCTGTAGAAGTCTTTCCTCGGGAAATGAGGGTAGTTAGGAGAGGAAAAGGAAGAAACGCAGTGAGGTTTGGGGATTGGAAATTTTAAAGGTGGGAGGAGCCTCAGTAGAGTTAGAGCGAAGAGTCGGTGTGCACCTGGTAGGAAGTTTAGGAGAGGCTGCTTGTCATCTTCTAGACACAGATTCCTAGTCAGTCAATACCAGCTCCTGATAGCAGCTAAGTCGGAAAATGGTCATTAAGGTCAAATGAGATGGTCTATTCAAAACACCTAGCATTGTATTTGTCTGGGATAAATTGCTCTCATACCTGGAGTTCAGTGGGAGCAGTAGAGAAGATAGTAAGTTCAGCCTTCTCCCTGACTGATGTTAATTTTTGCTAAATCAATATTTTGTATAGATTGATATGCCTGAAATGTGGACATTTAAAACAAATCTTAGGTTTGATTTAACTAAGAAATACATAAACCTGAAAGCAAGTTGTGTTTCCTAACTTGTTCATTGTGGAACATCATGCTGTTTAGAATCCTCAAGAGGCAGATTATCAACTATGCCCCTCTTACACATTTACAGCACAAATTCATCTGTGCAAGGGACACAGCTGCTTCCCAAGTGACTCCCAAACTGACTTGATGGAACTCTTATCCCATGATGGCTATTAATACCACACAGAACATAGTTTGGGGTAAACTTCCTTGATAACTATTATTTGCAAAGAGAACAGCTCATGGTAAAAAATGAGTCTTTAAATGCTGTGCCAGAATGTTTGTTTTCCAGCTGAAGTTGATAATGGCACTAGCTGGGGGCACAGCGGGCTCATAGGAAGGCTAACTATCACAAAGAGGACTCATGTACTTTGTTCAAGCAGCCACCGCAAGCTCACTTTCATTACTAGGCTTTCCTGGGATAAATAAGACAGCATCACTTCCCAGGACCCCATTTTGTCCTGATTATATTTTCATTTACGTCCCCAGCAGAATTCTAGCATAATCAGAGTTGCCATTGGCCCAGATGTCTTTAAAGAAACATAGATGAAAACAAATAGGTGGTTAGACTTATTTCAGACACTTAGTCTCAGAAGAAAACTCCAAATTTGAGAACATACCCTTCTTTTAAAAAAGTAAAACCTATTATTATTGTGTGGATATGCACACAGGTGGAGCTTGGAGGACAATGTTGTGGAGTTGGTTCTCTCCTTCTACCTTTGTGTAGTTATTGAGATCAAACTCAGGCCAACAGGCTTGCATGGCACGAGTGTCTACCCATTGAGCCATCTTGACAGTCCTAGTATACTATTAATCATTAGAAAATATGGAAAAGTTAATGATACTTTGTTTCATGAATTAAAAATTTTCAAAGATTTGTTTATTTTATGTGTATGAGTCTTTTATCTGCATGTATGTCTGTGCACCACATGCATGCCTAGTGCCCATGGAAGTCAGAAGAGGGTGTCAGATCCTCTGGAACTAGAGTTTCAGATGGTTGTGAGCCACCATGTAGGTGCTGGGAACTGAATCCCAGTGTTCTGCAAACATAACAAATGCTCTTAACCACTGAGTCAACTCTATAGCTCCTTTTATAAAAAACCTTTCAATTGTCCATTTTAGGGGAGGATTCAGAATAAGACCCACATGTTGTGATGGCTGATATATCTAAATATTTTTAAAGTATGGGTTCTTTCCTCTTTTGTCCTTCATAATTTTTTGTTGTTGAAGAGCAGACTAAGTCACCAATGTGCCATGGTTTACCCAGGTTTACCTCTCTGTTAACACAGAAAGTCCCAAGGCCTACGAAGTACCTCAATTCCAGGGAGTTTCCCTNCAGAGTTTCCCACAGTGTGGATTTGATGGTTGTTTTCACAGTACTCATTCCTCTNCCCTCTCTTCATGAAATTGGTGTTTGGAGCTATTGTCTCAACCTTCTTTCTCCCCTACTCCCTCCCTCCGACACCCCTCCCTCCCCTCTCTGCCTTCCTCCCTTCCTAATACTTTGCTTTATTGGTTGTACTGATGTATATTTCTGCTAGGAAGCATACTGTCTGATGGTTTCTCCTTTGATGATATTAGCAGTCTTTGATAAACAACCGATTAGCAAAACATCTTAACAATCTGTTCCCATCTCATAGTTCCTTTCCTGAAGTATGCCTGTGTTCCTGGCTGTAAGCTGCATTCCTGTGTTAAGGTCGGCATAACAAAACACTGCAGACTGGATGGCTTCAACAACAGACATGTCCTTCCTTGTAGTTCCAGAGAGTTCAGAGTCAGAGATTTGGGTGTGGGGAAGGCAGTTTCTTTTAAGGTCAGTTTCCTAGGTTCGCTGTGTGCCTGTCCGCATCCCAGTCACCTTCTCCTCTAGAGACACTGCCAGATTGGACTCGAATCCACATATTAGACTCCATTTACGTTTAATCACCTCTTTAAAGGCCAGCTGTGAGATGCTAGGGATTCGAACCTCAACAAAGGAATTGGGGGGCACAATTCAGCTCATAATGTGCACATGACAGACACTCCCATCCACCGTCTTCCTCACTACCATAGGTTTCAGCCTCATCCTGAGCCATGGATGAGTGAGTGCTGTTTGGTTCAAGCTGACTTGTGGTCTCATCTTTTGGTACAAACATGAGTGTGAAAAGTAGTTCCCGCCAGGGCAAGGACCTGGAAGAGAAGGCTGCCGGGAAGCTTTAGAAGGAGATTTTCCTCATGGATTGAAATGAAAACAGAAGAAACAGAATAGTGTCTGCTGGGATAAAGGAAGGCAGCCAAGCCTACAGGTTGACACACTAGAAAGCTTCTGCGGTGGCAGGCAAAGCAGCAGAAGGGTGCAGATCCTGAAACAAATGCAGAATTTGTTAACCAGCCCGGCCTCTTTACTGTGGAATTTCCATCTGCAATGAGAAGTCTTTCCTTTCTCAACAGCCCCCTTCTGCCTCAGGTTTCTGTAGTTGCTTTTGGAGGTGTCCACATGTCCCCTAGCAGTTCCTGTCCACATGTCCCCTAGGGGTTCCTGTAACTATTTCAACAGCTCCAAGGCCAGCTAGGATTACATTTCCTCTTCCCTTTAGCCTCCCCTCCCCCTGCTTTTCTTCCTAACAGTCATTCTTTCCTTTTCCATTCTACAGTGCTCTTCAGCCTCTCCTGGTGACCCTCTTTCCTGTCATCCCCCGTGGTTGTAGACTACAGCAAAGCTGGTTGTGAGTGCTCACAAATAGTAATGCTTGCCTGTCTCATCTGAGCCATATGTTTTTTCTCTTTCATNGTACCTAGTGGTTAATGTAGTATACTTTGCCTGGTTGTATATCCTCTTCAGAAGATAAAATCTAACCCCTCCCAACCCACTCCCCCTATTTCCCAGAAGCACCCTTCCCATTGGGTGACAGGGAAATCTATTTTCTGTCTGGGCTTCATGGGATCGTTTTCTGCCCCTTAGAACTCTAAGCAAGGTCAAAGAGTTCCTCTTACCTGTCTCATTGAAGAAAGAGAAGGCAACTTTAAATTAATGATGGGAGATATACATTTCACAAGAAAAGGGCCACACTTTTTTGCTAATAAAACACTCACTCTGTTATTATATTGTGTTTAATCTGTCGCTTGTCTTTCTTGAGTCCCTTGGAGTTGTCAATTATGGCCAAGTGCATTTGAGGAGATAGATGGGTCAACATTGCACCTGCCAGGTCTCTCTTGAGCTGTATTGGTGTCTAATTAGAGTGCTGAAAACACAGCCAAGCCTTCCCCTATAGATATGTGCAAACATATGCCTCGTGAATATTTTAGGGACACAATAAATAGCCCTAACAATCCTGTAGCAGCCCAAACTCAGAAAATGGCAACACCCAAGTATATGAAAGGGGCATTTAAAATATTAAAAATGTAATTAAAGCATAACTTAATTTTTACAGCCCTGATAATACATGAACACATTTCAAATCCAAGGTGGTGTTTAAATATTCTGTGTCTGTCTATGGCCGAGCAGCTGTGATGGGGAAAGAGCAGTAACTTGCCCTTCCCAGCACTCTTCCAATTAGAGACAGTCTGCAGCTGGGGAGGAGTGATTAGACNAGAAGCAGAGAAGACTGCTTTGTGCTTTGTCTAGTCTGCACCAAGGGCTCACAGTCGCTTTCTGTCCACAACACCAAACTATGGAAACAGAGCGATGGCTTTGCCTAAAACCTGATTATGAAATAGACTTGGTGTCACCGGCAGAATGTGAAATTGAGAGGTTGTGACTCTGACATTGTCATACAAATACTGAGCTATATCCATCCAAGCTCAAAATAGATCAGCATGGAAACTATTAGCAGCAAGGTCTAGGAGAACAAGGGGAAATGGGGGCAAAAGAACCTTTTTCAGTATGTGTCAAGACTTATCAGTGTTGTTCCAGCTTCAGTCTGTTCATGAAATAGACATTTCCATTCTTTTTTCTCTCTGTGTAGGTACCTCACACACACTCTAGTGACAGCCACCCCTCTATTTCTATAGTTCTTTATGACAATGGCTAAGATAAATATACGGTTGTCTATCTGAGAAGGCTGAGCATCTTAAAAAGTGCCAGGGGAAAATTAAACAAAATTATATGGAGAGTAGGTAAAGTGTGTTGACAGGTAGGTATAGCATGTTCCAACATACNGAATGGAGCAGGCTGATAGATCTGGTTTTTGGGTAGAATATCTGGTCCCTTAAGAATTTTGGNCTTTCTGGAACCTCTCCCAGATGAGGAAAAGGGGCTGATGTTCATTGTCTTCATACCATGCTAATCCGAGGAGCCAGCACCCTGGGTTTTGTGGAGAGCTCTCAATGATTGTGGCTTGAGTTAGTTGGTGGCTGCCCCCGAGATACTCTGTCCTTAGCTAAGTCACTTGCTCCTTCACAGTGGCTGTGGGATGTTCCCTGTGAATACGTGTGGTTAGTCACTCCGCCCTTTCTAGTCTCTTCTTTTGCTTGCAGTGAAGAGGGGGAGGATTAAGCCTCAGAGTTTGGNAATTTTTTAGTTTTCTTCTTTTCACTGATTGTTGCTTCTGCCTTTGACCTGGGCTTTCCCCGAATGAATATTGAGATCCACACCAAGACTATAGCTTTATCTGTCATCGCTTCTATCGGGTTTGTGTGTCACTAGGTGTTGGATGTGGCTACTGATTACATTTTGCAGTTACTAGTACATACTTGCCTGCTTGACGTCGGTCCTCTCCATTGTATAAGCATGCATGTGCTGTCTACCGCCTGCACTGGTGGAACTTGGGAAATTAAATCAGTATCTTCACAAATATACCAGAAAATATTATCATCAAGAACACTAGTCATCTTATGACTAACAGTACAAATGCATAATGATACTGGGAGATAGCTATTGAGTTGCTCATAATTAATTGATCAATTTTAACCTNAGCGAATATGTTTTAAATTGAGCAGTGGGAAGCCTAATGTATTAACTGCAAAATCATACAGAGACACTGACAAAGTGAGCTGCCTACACTTAGTCCATCAAACATGTAAGAAGAGAAGCATCCCTGTCAGGGACTGTGTTTCATTTATTATAATCATGTTTATCTTAGAGCTCTAGTTTAGTAAGTAAACAATGTGTACAGAGGTNGGATGGTTGCTCCAACAGCAGTTACCTATTTATAAATCTGAGTGTTGCCTTTGGATTCCTTACTGAAAGAAAATCAACACGGAGTTCTCTGCAGTGAGCCTTGTGAGAGACTAGGGGAAGGCTTTGCAAAGTGTTAATACTAACTGGAATTTATTCAGTTACAGAGTTAACTCTTTCTCTACCCCCAGGCTTACCTACAGACAGCCCCTGAGTAACTTAATGAGACTAAGCAGAAAGAAGCTCGNTAAAAGTCAAGCATAGGTATGTTCAAAGTCAAGAAAGGGAGACCACAGCAAGGAGTGAGCAGTTCTTAGAATCGGACGCATTCTTTAAAGACACCATTATTTAAAGCAGTGATTAGTAGTCTTCACTCTAAAGGTAAAGCAATTATTATGCCCTGACTTACTGGCATCTAATTGGTGTTCCTGGACATTTTGTCTAGTGATGGAGATTTCAGCTAATTAAAAAGTGATCTTTTCAAATATGGCTGTCAGGCTTCAGAGAGTGCCNGCTCCTGTGGGAGGGACAATGGAGAACCATGTATGGAGCTGAGATGTGCTTTCTGTTCTTGTGGAGATGGAGACAGGGAGTAGTCAATGCAGGGGCAGGAGATGGAGATGAGAGACCAGGCTGGAGGTCCTCATGGAGAGGGTCGGCTAGCCTAGGTTTTCAGTTTCTCCCTGTCCAAAGCTCAGGTTTCTCTGCAGAGAAGGATTTGGATTTGGTAACACTTTCTCCCCTTCTGACCCATCCACACAGATGCCTAGTGACACAACTAACTACCTCTCCCATGCCTTCATTTAGAGAAGCATGACAATTAAAACCATAACTCAAGGTGTATTTCTAGATTATTCCATTGTTTTGACCAAAGTTAATTCTTCAGTTTCAGCAAGAAGGCAGAATCGGATCTTTCACAGGAACTGGGGCTGGTGAGCCCTGATTACAGTCTCTAGCGTACTTATTATTAGAATCACAGAAACACGGTCTTCACATTCTGTCAAGTGGTTGTCATGTCTCTTTGTAAGTATTCATTAGATGAGATTTTCTAAAGACTATCTCCTCTCTTACGCTCTTTGAAATCCACCATCAGAGTACGTGGTGAAGGCGATATTGCAGCATTTAAATCAGAACTCTGAGACTCAGAATACCTCCTTGCATTAGGAAAGCTGTTAATGTTAGTGTTTCTCCTGCAATGGTGGAGAAAGTAATGCAAAGATTGGATACCAAATTGTACTGTCCCGTTTACCAGTGCTCCAATAAAGCACCAGCACAGTACTATGGAGAATGTTCTTCTGGGACATTTCTGTCCAGTCAGGATGCTTATTAGGAGCAGTTTCACCTTGGATAATGTGANTAGTAGCTTGCCACTCTGGAGGATGATGGGGGTCTTGTTTCTTTACATGTGTGGGTGGGTNTGTGGATGCATATGCAAGCATGCATGTGTGGAAGCCAGAGTCAATGCTGGATGTCTTCCTTAATTATTCTTCACTTTAGTTTTTGAGGCAGGTGTCTGAAGCTGGAACTCATGAACTGGCTGGCCAGCAAGCTCCAGGGACCCTTTTGTCCCTATCTCCTCAGCCCTAGGATTGTATGTGCATGCCACCGTGCCAGGCTTCTTTAACATGTGTGCTAGGAATCAAACTCGGGTCCTTAAATACTTTACTAACTGAGCCATCTCCTCACCCCCTTGTTTATTTTTTTAACCANAGGATTTAAGAATTGCATTTTTATCACCTTCACATTCCAATGGAATACCATATATGCTGGTATTGGTGTTAGATATTAGTATATAGGAAGTATTTGCTATTTTGAATTAAAAGACAAGGGAGGCTCCATGAAGGCAANGTTTTCTAAAATGGTAGTGGAATAACTAAGACAGGGAAAATAATTCAGATGCTGAGTCTGGCCTATAAAGTCCAACTAGCTNTCATGGCAATGCCTCTTTAAAATGCCTCCTAGCACACAGGAGGCTAAGGAGATAGGATTGAAAGCTNAAGGCCAACCTGAATTACAATGGCTTTATACAGCCTGTCTCAAATAACTAAAATAAAATGAAATAATTAAAAGGAAATGAGTCATTGTCTGAAGTCGTGTTTCCCTTGGTAGATGTCCGAGCTAGGGGTNTGAAGGCTGGTGGAAGGCAACAGTTCATGGCAGGGCGGACTATGAAGACCCAGGGAAGGCCTGACCTGTGGGCACTGGGGAGTAGGAGAGCTCGTGATCAGTTCTGTGGAGTGCTAGGAGAGAAGATGGAGGGTCAAGGGAAGAGGCTCTGGAGACAGCAAGGCTGATGAGGAGATTTCTCTGGTGGTGCAATTAGTAGTTAATTAGGTCTTATAGAATGAGAGTTTTTAAATTACCAGGTAGTCATGTCTCTCATGTCTACATAGTGGGTAGAAATTTTAGAACACAGGCCAAAATATGTGAGTATTGAGACTGGAAGGGGAAAAAAATCCACAAAAAAAACAAACCCTGAAAAACTAAAAAAAGAAAACAAAATCTAAGTGAAAGGAAGAAGTAAAAATCATATATAAAACCTAAGTAAATATAAACAAGATATTTTCCTACTACCCTACTATATTTTCATAATAATAAAATCAAGAAAAGTTATAGAATATTTTGAACTTTTCAACTTTTAGAACATTTCTAAAAATGAGTCTTAGCCTTTAAATNGCCAAATCCTCAAGCTAGAACCTGTCCTCCCTCCCGTCTATGGGCTCCATGCCTTATCGCCCAGTGCTNCTGGCCCTCAGTTTCTTCAGTTGCCACTTGCTTACTTGGATACCCACTGAGTCGTAATGTGAATGGAGATATTGAACTACACATCAGTGAGTCAAAAACCTGCAATTAGTGAAGTCATAAATTCATTCTACTAGACATTGAATTTGCTCTCAGTAAGAGGACAGAGAAGAAAATCGAAAACTAGCATTTTTCTATAAATATCATAAAATCATGAAAGACAGAATGTGTGCATTCCTTTTCAACTTTTAAAAATTATGTAGTAGAAGCACAGATGATAAATCAATGATTTCCTCTCCCCTATACCCAGAAAATGGAAAAAAATCTGAAGTTAACTCAAAGTATTTAAGAAGTTGATATCAGAGTTAAGTCTGACATGTGATTTGCACATGTAGTGCTTGCAACAAACATTATTAGTTTGGGCTTCTACATTGATGGGCATTTGGTGATAATTTTTACTGTTTCATTATTCTTTCTCAAAGCAAAGAGAAACAAAATGGTACAAAGGAAAACTTGATCCTTTGTCCATCCCAGTCAACATCTGCACGCTAAGCTTTCAGTGATGCATNTGTGACAGAAAATTGGCAGCACCCCCTTCCCATAGCAATGGACCATGCCCAAAGGGAAATCTACCACCAGATAGAGTGTGAAAAAACAAAATCATGAAGTGGTGTGTGTGTGTGTGTGTGTGTGTGTGTGTGTGTGTGTGTGTGTATGTATGTGACTGTCCAGTAACTCATGAACTATTTCTTAAGAAACACCATGCCAGGGATTATGATTATATCCTGTTTGAGAAGGATAGAAAAACGAATGATATATTGAGTCTGGCATTGAGGAGGCCACTCTCTACACACAGACTTTACAGTGGATTTTGTCAACTCCTTGAGCCATGGCTTATCTGACTCTCATAGTCAGTAGCTAAGCATTGGGGCAGGTGTCCATTGAAACTCCTGGAAGCATTATAAGAAAACCTGTTTTGGAAGAACACTACAAATAATATTGCTTTAAGCTCAGGAAAACCTCTACTTGGAAGTCAGCATTTCTATAGTGTTGACTTGGGTCAGAATCTGATTTGATCATGGCCACAATTTCTATAATATTAGATATTAGTTCCAAATATAATTTATGGTACAGATCATCATATTGTAATTGACTTCAGTAAGTGAGGACAAGAACTAAAGCATGGATCCAATTCTGGCCTTTTCTCTTACAGGAACAAAAAAGGTATGAGGGGAGAAAAAACTACAGATATTTCTTTAGGNAAACACAAGTTGCATCTACTACTAAATAATGAATTACACTTCAGACTCTAGTGATGCCTGTATTTCTTGTCCTAGTCAATGATGGATTCTTGTATGACATTCTTCTAGTTTATAGAGTGCACCATTTGAATTTGTTTAATGTAGATAGCACAAACAATCACTGTGTGCTAGGGTTGTCCTGGGTGTATAGAAACATTATCTTCTCCTTAAAAACCTAGGGATATTTTAAGGAAAAGATGTTAAATTTTAAGGAAATTTCAAATAAGTAAACTGACACTGGGAATTGTGCATGAAGTGAAGGTTAATGGCAATTTTCTTAAATAGCNCAGTATTTGTGGACACTTGCATTTGGGATACTCAGCCATCTTGGTTTTCCTCTGGAGAATTCTCCTTTCAGCTATTCCAAGTCTTCATTGTGTCCNTCCCAAACTCAGTGACAGGCACATGACTCTGTCCTGGCCTACTAGAAGACGGATTTTTAATTGCCCATTTAAACCAGTTTGAGCCAATGGAAGTAAGGCTCACATTTTATTGCAAGGAGTCAAGACAAAGAAAGTTCTTCTCACACTTCCAAAATTTTATTTTGAGTAATGTTCTCTAAAGCCACAGTGGTGCTTGAGAGTAAAGCCCACATGAAGGACAGCTGGATAAGAGGTGGATGAGAACATTTGAGCTCTTCTACTCCAGTACTGGCCAAAGCACTCTCTTCTGTTATACGGGCAAATACATTTCCTTTCTCTGCGTGGGCCAGGACCATTTGGGACCATGTCCACTTGTACTTCTACATTGAAGACACAATGTAGAAACATGCTGGAGTACCTTCCTTGGGCCAAAGGGCAGAAGGACACAGTGATGAATAAGCTATTATTTCTGCCCCTGGGTGCTGGGCACCGAATCCAGGTCCTCTGGAAGAGCAACAAGCATTCTTAGCTACTGAGCATCTCTCTGGCCCCAGAATTCCTTTTTTGTATATTTATGGGAAAATATTTTAAAAGATTATGGTCACATGCAAAAATAAAAGAAACATGCTGCCAAATATTTAGAAAAAATAGGGGCTGGAAAGATGGCTCAGTGCTTATGAGCAACTACTGCTCTTATAGAGGAAGAATTAAGCTCCCAGCACCCACACAGCAGCTTACAATCACCTGTAACTCCAGCCTCAGAGGATCCAATGCCTTCTGACCCACGTGGGCTCCTGCGCACATGTGGTGTACATAAGCCTATGCAGCCACACACATGCATGCATATGCATACATAAATAAAAACACGGCTTTAAAAAAGATTTAGGAAAATTAATACAAATGTTTTTGCTGGATATCAGAGGGTTTTATTTTTAAAATATATTATTTCTTGCCTTATTCTAAATACTAGTTTTCACAATTTTATAAGTTTCATGAAAACTTTTTTTCTCCTCAAAGAACCGCCCCTCCCCCTTCAAAAAAAATGTAAGATTCAGGCTTTTCAAAATTAGAACTTCCCCATGTGGTTAAGATAAGAGAAAATAAAACCGAGTATTTTCTAAAGTTAAATTTCCAAACCTATGGTCTTCAAGTCAGAGGGTCTGAACTTTTAAGAGGCATTTGATTCCTATTGCAATGTCAGAAGTGCTAGACCAGCGACTCTCCTTCAAGAGATATCTGAGAATGGCTATTTCCAGACTATTACCAGCATATGTTACTTATTATTTTAATAACAGTGCTTACAATATAGTAGAAGATTTTAATGATTTATTATGATAATTTGTATACTTCTTGACAACTACTGGACTAGACATTATTTTCTCCTAAAAAAAGTTATTTGTGTTTTTATTTTTGTAAGCTGTCTGTTTATTGTTTTTGGCCATTTTTATGAGATTTTTTTTTGATTGATTTTAGAGATTTCCCTAGTTAGAATAACAACTATCATTATAAACACTGCCAGTAATTTTGGGAGGGTTGTTTTACCTTTTCTTTCCAATTTTATCCATTCTTAACAGCTTGAGTTTGTTACACAATGCATTTTTGTTTTAGTTGCATAGACACAGCTTAGGAATTTTATCAAGACTTTTCCATTTATAATACTCATTTTAGTGTGTAGTTACATTAATTAAATATTAATGATCTAAGCATACTTTTCATAGTCTTCTTGGTTTCAAACTCTACAGGAGAATATTGCTAGAAATTTTAAAGAGTACAGTTTATTATTCATGTCATTTCTGTTGCATTTTGGTGCATAGTTATTTTTGTAAAATGAAAAAAAGTTATAGTTATAAAACAATCCCTTTGGGTTCTCTGAATAGCAGCTTTACTTTTCCTCAATATTTTCCAAAGATGATTTTATGTTGTCTATAATGATCTAAATTTAAAAATCATCTAAAATTTTAGATTCTAAGACGTACTAAGTGGTAGTCAAAAGACTGGAGATATTTCTGATGTGCTCCTAATAAGATTTAAAAAAATACTAAAGGAGATATAAAAATGTTCACATAAAAGGAGCAAAACAAAATCTAGTTTCTAATATGTGGAAGACATTTATACTATCTCTTACATAAAACATATTTAACAGGGTCCATTAGGACAGACAGACAGTGTGTTCAAGTGTATAGATTTTCTGGATGGGAAACAAAGATTGGTGGGTGACAATAATGGGTAGGGTCTGGGGATTGTCACCAGACACAGTGGAGGTTGACCCTGCTCTCCAGGAGAGAAAGATGGATGCTTCAAAAGATGCCCAGTTGCTATGACCTCCTTCTGCCTGTCCATGGATAGCAGGGTTTACAAACAGGTGGCCTGAGACTAATGGTTCATTTAGCACAGGAAGAGCATTTTTGAGGAACTCTGTCTGTCTTTGAGAGGACTTGGTGGTGGTGGTGGGGGGGGGGGTTGAGGTGATAAGCTTGCTTCTGGAATGTTACATTTGAAGTAGGTTAAGATCCTTACATTGAAATGCCTATAGGCAGCTGGCAATGTGGAGTACAGGAAAAAAAGCTTGGTCCCAGAGAGCCAATTCTGAGAATAATCCCAAAGGTAACTAGTGAGTATGGACAAGAAGGGACCACATTGTGCTGAGCCTTCCTGTCAGTTAATCAACAAAATGACTTACAGACACGCCCAAATGCCAAACCGATGGGCGCAATTCCTTAATTAAGGTTCCCTCTTTGTAGGTGACTCTAGTTTGTGTCAAGCTGACAAAATCTAACCAACACACCCGTGCAGATCATACAGAGTAGATGGAAAGAGCAACATCACCTAAAGAAAAACGTTCTCCTTTGAATAGAAAGAGGAGGAGCCAAACAAAGAAGACAGAAACAATGATGGAAGAATTGAAGGACACTCAGAGCCTTCAGAAAAGACGGGGGGTGCTTAGGCAGTAACTATTTTATATGATAATGTAATGGACGTATTTATTTGTAATGACAAAAAAATAACAGAAGACTAAAACACTTCCTCATCAACATGGATGAACCATAGACAGTATGTAAAATTAAAGCAGTCAGATAGAAAAGGCCACACACTGTGTGATTTCATTGATATATAAATAGGGATTGTAAAAACTTCTGNTACTANCAGGAAGAAATAGTGTGAAAGTGTTACAAATGTGAAGAAAACAGGTATTACTTTTCAGAAAACCATCTAAGAGGAATGTCTATACATAGATTATGACATAATGGGTCCTTTATCTAGACTCAAGTAAGGAAGCCCAATATAGTGCAGTTTCCTGAATTTATACCTGTGCTTGTGCGTGTGTGTGTGTGTTGGGGGGGAGGGGGTCCTCATAACCTTCATAGCTAGAACTCAAAAATGCCTGGACCAAACTATACCTAAAACCAATTTCTTAAAGGAGCTATAAGTTATAAAGATAGATGGATGAAATATGTAGGTCAAACTGCTTATAAAATAATCTTGACAGAGCTATATAGGTAGTTTGTCTTTNTGCAGCCTCTTTAGGCAGGGGAGGAGGCCAAGATCACCAAACCNTAACATTTACTCATCTTAGACAAAGCAGTTGTAGTTTTCAGATCTTTGGGGCTGTGTTAGACAGATAACAATGCGTGGCTATCAANTAGGCTTTCATGATTTTAAACACAAGTGTTTGCTAAGCGTAAGCAANTGATGAAGAGACAGTTAAAAATAAATGAAAGAGATGATAATATCAGATTAAAAGTTGGATAGACAACAAATGATGGAACATGTGTGATCTCAGTGGCAATCAAACAANTGTAAGTTAAGGAAAAATGAATATTGATTGTAGTTGTCAGACAAGATTTTTTTTTAAATGAAATACTCTGTTTTATGAGTAGGGGTGAATGAGTACTCTAATTGCTGTTCGTGGGAGTGCAAATTGGGAGATTCTTTTTCTGGAAGATCATTTGGCTCCAAATATTAAGATATTTTTAGACAGGGGCTGNAGAGATGGCTTAGTAGTTAAGAGCACTAGATGCTCTTGCAGAGGACCTGAGTTTGATTCCCAGCACTCACATGGCAGCCCACAACCATCTGTTAACTCTAGTTCCAGGTAATCTGATGCCNTCTTCTGGCCTTTGAAGGTACCAGACACACATGTAGTGCACAGCTACACGTATAGGCAAAATACTCATATACATAAAATGAAATAAAAATAAAAATCACAGTTAAAGTATTTATTTTTAAATGCGCTATTTCTTTATCCTTAAACTTTTACTGTGGGACTGTGCCGAANAGAACAGCTATCCAGATGTGGAAAGATGTTTGTAAGAAAGTCCACAACAGCTGGTTTGTGATAGAAAAATTTGGAAAATTAAAGTCTCTCCATGCCTGAGATACTCTACGGAGACTGAGGTGAAGGAAGTGGGCTTCTTTGAAGTGATGTGAGAATTTCCAAGATTAAAGGGATGTTGAAGGGAATCACTTATGGTTTGATTCTATTCATCTTTATAAAACTGNCCAAACAAGATGCTATATGCTTGAAGTTCATATAAGAAACCAAGCTCTACTCTGATGCGGTAGGAGAGGAAATGAACACATCTACACTGTTTTTTTTTTCTTTAGAAATCTCTAAACTCCTTTTTTCTTTCATTAACTTTCAGTAGTTCATACTTTTGTTGTTATTTATGTGCATGGGTGTTTTGCTTGCATGTAGGTTTGTGTACCGCATGCATGTAGTACCTGAAGGGACCAGAAGAAGGCATCAGATCCCCTGGGACTGGACTTCCAGATAATTGTGAACTGCCATGTGAGTTCTGGGAATTGAACCCTGGTCCTCTGGAAGAGCAGCTAGTGCCCTTAACCACTGAGCCATCTCTCCAGCCCCTCAGCATTCCATTCTTAAAAAGGCTGTGAACATGTTCTACTTCATGAAAGTGATGTAACTATTTCATTTTCCATGTGCTATATTTTAAAAGAATACTACGCTTGAAGAGTCTGTTTAATATACGAATTACAACCCTCTTAAAACTTCCCCACTTCTGAATGAGTGGGTCGGGACTCAATGCAGCTTGGCCTCCCAGTGTCTGCAGGGTGCAGGAAGAACTCAGCATGGTTTTCAGCATCTGAACAAAGGATGGTGATACAGTTTCCAAACTGTTTTGCCCTCCAAGAATGAGGTCCATGAATGTCCTAGTCCCAGAACCCTGGGAAATCCCCAGCGTAGCCCTCCACCACTCTTGAATGATNTATNATTGGACCCAACCAGAGCACGGAGCTTTAACAGCCCTTTTCTGTGGTTTGCCAGTTTGAANGGGCTGGCTGCTTCCTGTCTTTCTCTGGCACACTGATGGAAGGCTCTGTGCTCAGATTTCATGCCTATTAATGATATTTTCATGAGTTTCCAGGGCNGACGTGAGTTTTTACAGTGTTTAATGACTTTCAGTTTCGCCCCCTTTCCAAGTGGGATGTTGGAAAGATTAATTAGGCAGCGTCCACAAAGTGCTTTCAAGTGGAAAAGTGCCACACAAGGGTGTATGAACTCATTAGCTTCCCTCTTTGGACCTTTTGGCATTCAGAACCTGGATGGTGGAGCCAAATTGAGATTCTTTTTTTTTAAACACGGAAAAGGAAGGGCTTCAAGAAGAGCAGATTAGAGTACAGCATTGTTGTTGGGTTTGGGGTTTTTTGTTTTTGTTTCTTTCTCTCTTTTGTCTTGCTCTGGGATTGAAAGGATAGTTTCTTCTGCTATTACTACATTGTTTCAATGGTTTTCTATTCCATCTTTTCAAAAATTATATTTTCCTTGCATTTTCTGCACATTGATTTAGAAACTTTCTAAATCAGTCTGGGGACATAGTTGTTAGTAGAATGCTTACTTACCATGCAGGAAGCCCAGGATTGATCCCAATGTAACAGAGAGCCAGGCCAAATGGGAGGATGTGTAGCAGGCTTTTTCTTTTGGGCCAACAACCAGCTCCCAAATCATGATAGGGAGACTTATTATTAGTTATGAATGCTCGGCCTTTTCTTAGCTCTTATTTTTAAAATCTTTCTTTTTATCTACATTTTGCTTCCAGGCTTCCTTCCTTCCTTCCTTCCTTCCTTCCTTCCTTCCTTCCTTCCTTTCTTTCTTCTTTCTTTCTTCTTTCTTTCTTCTTTCTGTCTGTCTGTCTGTCTGTCTGTATGTATGTATGTATGTCCTACTTTCACTGTTTCTCTGTCTGTCTGTCTGGCAGCTGCCTGGCTTCTGGGCATGGGCATGTCCCTCTCTTCTCCCTCATTCTCTTCTTCTTCTCTCTTGAGCCTAGATTTCTCCTTCTATTTATTCTCTCTCCCTGCCAGCCCCAACTATCCCTCTCCTGNCTAGCTATTGACCATTCAGCTTTTTATTAGACCAATCAGGTGCCTTAGGCAGGCAAGATGAAACNAATACAACACATAATTTTACATAATTAAACAAATGCAGCACAAAGGTAANACATCCTTACACCATTAAACAAATGCANCATAAACAAATGTAACACACTTTTACACAGTTAAAGTAATATTCCATGGCAAGNATGTAAAGATTAACATGCTTATAATCCTAGCACTCAGGAGGTGGAGAGAAGAGAAACAGGAGTTCAAGGGTATCCTCAGCTATATAGGGANTTCCAGGCCAGCATGAGCTCTGCATCCCTGTCTCAAAAGCAAAGCAGAAACAGAAATCCTGAGTCATCTCTNACANTGGGTATCCATAGTGCAGCTGAATCTGGCCTGAAGTGCTGGATTGCCATACCAATGACTGACGCAGTATAGAACATTCCCAGTGCTAANGAAGAGCCCCAAGCAGACTTCAATGACTCCCCAAAGTATAATATTGTCTCCATCCACAGTAATTATTGGCCAATGTACAGNTGTTCCCTAATGTATATTTTGGTTATGTCTTGATAGTTATTNTAAGTTGAAAATATTCTAAGTCACAAATACATTTNATACACATGGCTTCCCAGACATCTTCTTAGTAGCATGGTATATTATAGAAGGTNGGCTGTTAACCCCTTCATTCCTGGGGATGACTGGAAGCTGCTGCTTTGTGTTACAGCCAAGCATCACAGAGAGTATTGTATAAGATATGACTGGCCTGGGAGAAACTCAAAAGTCAAGGTAGTTCTAATTAATGTGTATACTTTAAATTTTTAATTATTTATTATTATATATATGTTTCTCTGTTTGTGATATGTGGGGGGGCATATGTATGAGGCCCATACAGCACAGTGTTTATGTGGCCAAAGGACAACTTTATGGAGACAGTTCCCTCCTTTCATCTTTACATNAGTCCAGGGATTGAACTCAGGTCAACAGGATTTCGAGGCAAGTGCTTTTACCCACCATCTTGCTAGGCCCTACTATGTATTTCATTTGCATCAATATGAAGTTGAAAATTATCCCAAGCTGTGGACTATAATTTATCAATTAGTTGTTTTATATGATTCAATAAGCCTTTGATTGAGCCTCAAAAAGTACAAATGGCTACCAAGGGCATAACTGTGTAAGAGAAACCATAGACAAAGGCAGACTATCTTTAGAGAATTAGAATGACAGCTGATATTTTTTCTTATTAGCATCAAATAGACTTGATAAGGTGAAATACCTTCTAAATATTAAGAGAAAATNATANTAAACATAATTATATACTCATCTAAGCTATTTGTACAAAGAAAATCAAAACATTTACCACCAAAGCTAAAGGATATTCTTATAGATTTTCTATAGATTATAGAAAAAGAGAAAAGGAGTGGGGGCTGGGAGACGGCTCAGTGGATAAAACACTTGCCATACATGTGTGAGAACCAGAGTTTGGATCTCTAGAACCCAAATGTCAGGAAGGTGTGGCAGCNTACCTGTAATCCCAGACTTGAGGGACAAAAACAAGAGGTGTTTGAAGCAGCCTGGCTCCCTAGACCCAGTGAGCTCTGGGTCCGGTTGAGAAACTTCCCTGATGGAAAAGGAGAAAAGCAATTGAGGACGACTCCTGACATTGAGCTCAGGCCTCCGTGTGTATCTGCACATGCATGCATGCCCGACACATATAATCATGTGTGCATACACAGAAACTGCATACACAAACACACGCAACAAGCAT
>LZPO01076127.1:54540-65308 GCA_001675575.1 Neotoma lepida
ACCAGTATTGAAGGAGGCTGAGCTGGTCAGTAATCAGTTTATGAATGCTGGAAAGGAGTGGCATGTCCGTGTGATTTACTGAGCATGCTGCATTGTTAGCCCGGTGTCTGATGTGAGAAGGCAATCAGGCAATTCTTGCTAAATTAGGCTGATCAGGAGCTCCCAAGTACAGTGAGTAAGGATGTTTGTTGGTTTTGCCACTGCTTTTGTTTGGATGCTTCGACAGGAGCATTAACTTGATAAATTAGAGTCCACAAAAGAAGACATCCTGGGCTCTTTTGACATTCAAAATATCGTGTTAAATGCTTCATAACTGGTTTATATTAGCAGGTTGTTGTCTTTGAGCTCTGCTGAATTTGAGTTACATAGATATGTGGGGGGAAGGTGTAGGTTATATTTATATGAACACATTCCATGAAAGTGATGTATGTTAGATATTTCAGGTGGGTAATCACAGAGTGGCTTTTCCTGAGGTTGTGCCAATATCATTCATCTGTCAGGACTAGATTGGGAGGGACTTTCTAAGACATAGTGGCATGGATTGAAGAGGTAATCCTGCCAATGAGATTTAAGTGTTTTATGGAAAATACAGTATACAAACTACACACACACACACACACACATACATACACACACACACACACACACACACACACACACACACACACATAACTTGTGGTAAACAGAAGAATTACTTGAAAATTCAAGATTTTCAGTTGGTTAGGCTCAACAGAAACAGAAGTGAATGAGGAGATTTGCAATTAACTGACAATGGGAACTTGGGCTGTTCTCAAGCTCTCCGGCCCTGGCAGTACAGACACCATAGCCTTGCTCTCAGTGTCCGACCCACTTCCCACACCACAGGATCCTTACCCATGGGCTCTGCTTTGACAGTCCCCCTACTTACAACCAGTTCTATGTCCCTGCAACATTGCGCCTCCCACGTAGAGCTTCATCAGCGGCCTCCTCATNTCTTTTACAGTTCCTCTTCTACCACAGAAGTGTGATCTGGCCTNAAAGCCTCACCTGGGGTTGAGGTCTAGGCCTGCTGGTAAGCTCTTGTAAAGGTGGATTCTCTTTCTTCATGAAGAGTCCATTCTGGCCTAGGTAACCAGTCTTATGCCTATCACTGTGATTTATTCCTATGTTTGGATTGGTTTTAAACCATCAGCTCAGCAGATTACCTGAGGGCTGGTTAGCACTAGAAATTCCTTACTACTTCTCTACCAGAACCTCCTTGTGCTTCTGCAGCCTCTTCTAGCCACTTAAACATCTACTGTCCCTCTACTCTCAGCACCTGTCAATCAGGCTGCAGTTAACTAGGCCATCACACTAATGATAGGAGAGATCCATATTTTTTTGAGAGGCAAGACCCGGTAGACGTGAAGAAGGTAGATTCTCCAGGGTCAGCTAACTGAATTAGAAAGAAATTTAGCCGCACCGTCTACCATCTGGGTGACCTGGTTGATCCTTGAAAAGTCTGATTGCACTCCACCTGGAAAGTAACAAGTTTGCAGGCCACAGTCTCACGGATGCTGGCAAGAGATACNAGGCTCCTGGATCGGTGACAGAATAGTTTATTACTCACAGGAAGAAAAATAACCAGAACACCAGCATTTGTGCTGGCATCTTACACTTATAACTGCACACGGGGCATATTGCTTTGCAGGAGGCTCCTCAAATGCAAGGCTCCCAAACCTACCTCTGTCCAGGGGGAGAAATCATCTTTATTATATTGGACAGCAAATAATTCTACTTTTTACTAGGAAGGAGACAGTGTCTCTCCCTTCGAAGGGCATTCATTGCAAAAACATCCTTGACAGAGCAGTGCCTCTGTAAAATGTGCTGACGAGAGAGGGGGTGGTGTGGGGAGGAGGAGAGAGGCATGGAGAATTATCTCCCAATAACCTGCTGTAAGCTCACAAACCTCAGCTTTCATTTTAAAAAGTGCAACTGTTGGTACAAAGTAGATCCTTGCGAAGGCCAAAGAGATGCAATTCTTATAGAAGCCTGTATATCATGCCTGCCACCCTGAATCATGTCTGCTTCATTGATGAAAGGGCTTCATCTATGTCAATTTCTACTACAAATGATATTTCCTGAGGAAGGTGCAAGTATGTTTATTGAATTCTTTGTAACTTCTAGCAAATATAACATTACAGCTCACTGGTATTTCTGATTATTTGAGCCACAAAACATTAGAACTAAAACCACCGTAAACCTCATGTCTTACAACAGATAAGGAAGTAGATTCAGAACGTTTAAGTGACTTGTAAAATTTTATACAGAAAAGCCACAAAAAGGACAAAAACAATGTAGCTTAAAACTCAGATTATCTTAGGGGCTGGAGAGATGGCTTAGCAGGTCAGAACACCAGCTGCTCTTCCAGAGGACCCAAGTTAAGTTCCCAGCACCCATGTGATGACTCACAACCACCTGTAACTATAGTTCCAGGGGATCTGACACCCTCTTCTGACCTCCCTGGGCATCAGGGATGCACTTGGTATATAGACATATATGTAGGGAAACACTCATACACGTAAAATAAAATAAATCTAAAAAATTTAAAATTCCATATGTTTTTAATTACACCAAAAGCCTGCTAGAAAGAGCTCAATATTGGCATCACAAAGTATGTGAAGCAAGGCTTTAGCAAAGAGTTCATAAATTCATTTGACTACATTCTTCTTCCTATTTACTGGATTTACAAACCACCATAGACTTGGTCCAGAAGGCAAACATAATTAAAATAAATGATGGAGAGTTAAATAAATAATTGTTGTGGTCAGGTTGTTATAAGTTATTCCATATTATATAAGACTGGCTTTTCAGTTTGGCTATGTTGTATAAAATAGTGTCCTGCCCTGAGAGACTCCATTTTACAATCAGTCTTTGACTCCATCTTGAAGATGCAGGATGACCCTGCACTTGGATGGAGATACGAATGAGATNATCTGCCTGATACCACCTATGAATCAGAGACTACAAATGACTTATTCTTAGAGTAAAAAGGGAACTACCTTATAAATTTGTTGTGGTGAATTCAGAATGGGGAGTCCATGTTGTATTAAAATTTTATCAGGAAAACCAAGCCTGAGAACTTACAGACATATCAGGCCAATGAGGGATGCAATCCCTCACTTAGACCCCTTAAAGAGGTCGACCCCATCATTTCAATGGTGAGAGCAAACTGTCATCTGAGCACTCAGTGTGTACATCAAGGGGTGCAAGGACAACTCCCAACTGTCCCAGGAGCTTCAGCTTAGCTCACACTGTTGATGAGGCCTCCTCAAACTGCTGTCTGCCCTACCTCTTGTTCATCTACCTAGACTGGCCATCCATCAGTCTACCTGACCTGGTCCTGCCCCTCACTTCATGTCATTCCTACAGCCCAACTCTAATTCTGACTCTACCTCCAGCAGCTACAGCAGCCTCTGGCTTCTTCCACAGCTCAGTTTAGTTCATTATCAATACAAAGATTCTCAGATCATTATCATCAGTTTCCCAGCTTTGGCCATTCAGGCTTTTTTGAAACTCCTCAAAACCTCTGCCTTTTTAATCCCTTGCACCCATTCTGTAACACACACATGCACGCGCACACACACACAAATGCAATCTGCCATATATGGTCTGAAAGTTCATATTAGTAATTAAGATTGGAATAAAAGAACTTGCTATCGCTCTATTCAGGGTTATCAAGGGAAGTTGGACTATCTGGCAAGCGCANTCATTGGAACTACTTTCCTTGTGACTTTATTGTTATTTAGTAAATTCTGGCATCTGAAAGACAAAGATGTGTTGACCTTTGCTTCTGACCCAGTGTCCTCACAACAGTGATTCATAGATCATCCTCTCTATTGTCTACATAATAGCCACCATCTCCTAGGNAAAAGAAAGAAATACAATCCAAAGAAAACACGCCTGCCCCAAATAGGAAACCCGCTCAGTGTATAGTTGATGTTGAAAGTGGTCCCATTCAGGCCAAAAGCAGGGAAGTGCTGGAGGGATACCTGGCTGGCGGGATACCCCGGCTGGCGGGATACCGGTGAACCAGTAGGCTTACAGGCAAACTTANTAATGCATGAGGAGGAAGAGCAAGAAATGGTAAAGAGGAGAAACAGAAATAATGTTTGTTTCGGGAGGTAACTTGGAAGGCTCACCGATAAAATTCTCCTGAGAGATCTACAAAATAAGTTTGCTGGGGTTTGTGCTTCTTGGTTTAAGATCATGGTATTAACTCTACTATCGAGCTCTGAAATTCCTCTTAGGGACTCTAGGCCTGAGATGTGTGGCTAGATAGTGGAAGCAAGATAATAAAGGATAAAGAATGGGAATTGTGCTTTATCTTTTATTTTCCCCCAAGTCANCCTTCGCTTCAGGCAACTCCATTCTGGGTGTGGCAGAGGTGCCACACATGTGCTCCTGTGTGGGTGGTCCACACAGTGAGCAATGCACTGCCCCTACTGGCCACTGCTAGAACTGCTCTGTGTGCCTTCACATCTCTTCACAGGGCACTGTAATGGGCGTGGAGGACAGAAAAAGATCGATACAAACCATGTCATTTCCACTCCGCTTTAGAGAAATCTCAGAAAAACAAACAAACAAACAAACACATCACTTATTCCTCTTATGCTGTGAAAAAGTTCAGGGGTTTTGCTNGAACATCCTATCTGCCTGGGACCAAATGCTCTAGAGATAGGCGTCGTCCTCAGACTTTGACCTCCTGTTGAGAAAGACTTTCTCTAGGTCAGGCATTTCTGGGTATTCCAGCTGGGTATTTCTTCCCATAGGAGGTGATTTCTCTCATGGCCTCTGAGCCTTTCCTCAAACAGGTTGCTGCAGAGCCATCCCAGTTTGCATTCTTGCCTAATCATATCTTCCTGGTAGTGGATCCAAACAGAGATATTTTACACAGGAGTACTAGGCTGGAGCCCCTAAGTCCCTACTAGGCCCATCCTAATAGGCATGCTTAAATCTGGTAGCAGGCCTTGCTGAGACCCCTTTTATAGACATATAAAAGGGATTCACTCCTGTCCTGCCCACCTCTAAGTACAAATGTGAATACATGCTTTAAATTCCAGGGACATTCCAGTTCTCTTCTTGTTCNTTTTTCAAAGTTGGAATACAAGATGTATCAGACATAGTTCCTGGGATCTTTTGCTTCACTCACTTTATGTTTTCATAGATGTGAATTTCCCAGTTAAAGACTGATTTACACAGCATCTTAGCACTAACTCTGAAGAATGTGCCCCCTGAGGCTGAGATGGGAGTGTTCACAGCTCGAAGCCCGGTCCATTTGACTGAAAGGAAAGTACTGCATAGGCAGGGAATGTGGACTTTAGTTTAGGGGTTGATGCGCTAATGGTCTTAATGTTTTCTGTGCCCCAGGTTATGCAGATGTATCTTCCATTCTGTGGGATCGCCATCTCTAATGCTCAGCTCTTTGCTGCCTCGAGGAAAGAATATGAAAGGAGCAGGGTGAGTAGAGAGAGCTATTGAGACCATGCTTCAAGCTCGCCGTCTTCCCTCCTTCTGTGAGTCACCCCATCTTTTAAAAGCAGCGGGAATCNTTTCCGTCTGTACAATCCTGCAATGCCAGGGCTGTAGATCCTTTAATACAATAGGCAAGTTATAGATAAAAGTAAATACAAATTCTCTGTTGTTGTTGTTTCTGGAAAATAGAACTGGTTTCTTTTAAAAAGGGAATTAGTCTCACATCTATACTGTGTGGTGGCAGACATAGCCTCGGTGCTTGTAGGTTCAAAACAGCAGCATTTGCTGATGATTTTACGCTTTAGTTCCTTCAAGAAGCATGATGTGCTGCAAACATGACTTCTCTCTTCCTTGCAGAATTTGTTTGAAAAGTTTTCTAGAAGAGCAACACAAGGCATGTAGGGCAATCACACAGGCACTGTTTTATAGGATTATTAAGCACACAAAAGGCAGTGATCTTATACACCATCAGGAATCATAGAATCAAGTAGTAAAATGAAGTAGAAGATTAGAAAGCATTAAATTATCAACAGAGATTAAACTATGTTAAGTTCACTCTACATTTAAATATATGAAGATCACTGTTGCAGCTTAGAAATATACTCAATGAGAAACTGCTGAAAGAAAGGATTAAATCCCTCAGCCATTAAATTGATTATAGTTTATTTACTAACAATTATGATAATGACTATTTTGTAGTAGACAGATGAATGGACACTGCTGACCACACAGACATCTTCCTTGGGCACAGCACNCCTTTCTTCTAACTGGGCCTCCTTTTCATCTTCAGAACCCCGTCTTGCTCATGTCTTCCTTTGCTGCCCCAGCGACACGCTTCTGTGGCTTCCAGAAAACAACCTGTTTCCCATTACCGCACTTCTACCCACACTCTCCTCTGTCTTCAACGCCTTTTCTCCCTTCCTACTGCCAGCCGGAGTAGGACCCAGCTCATCTCCTTTTCTCCACTTACTGNNGTTTGTTGTCATAGTGTGGGTACCCATCACATTATTATAATATTTGATGATAACCCTCGTCTACAACTACACTATGAATTCCTAAGGGAAACTTCTTATTGTATTGAGACAGTCCTTTCATGCTTGTGTANGGCACAGTTCACTTATTCATTCAACAATTATGTATTGTGTGGTTTTCATGAGACACTGTCTGTCCTTTGTAACTTACTATTNTAGTGGGAACAATAGATTGTAACCGGAAGTTTCTCAGTCCCACCTGGCCCCACAGTCCCGCAGCANTTTATAAAATAATCATTCAGAGGCTTATATTAATTACAAACTGTGTGGCCTAATGGCTCAGGCTTCTCGCTAGCTAGCTCTTACAACTTAACTCAACCCATTTCTATACATCTATATGTTGCCATGTGGCCGTGGCATTATGGGTCTGCTGGCATCTTGTTGCTCCTTCGGCGGCAGCTGGCNTCTCCCCCGACTCTCCCTTCTTTGTCTCATCTTCAGTTTGAATATCCTGCCTAACCTTATCCTGCCCTGCCATAGGTCAATGCAGCTTTATTTATCAACCAATCAGAGCAACACATATTCACAGCATACAGAAAGATATCTCACAGAATAGATAATAGAAAAAATAAAGACAAAAACCACACAGTGCCAGACAGAAAAATAAAGTGAAAGAAAGGGATGGAGACTGTTGTGGATGGGGCAGATTGAACAGACATTGGTATCTGAAGGTGGTGAAAAGATATCTATAAGGAGACGACAGAAGTGGAATAAAATAAGAGACCACTGAAGACCTGTGCAGAGCATCCAGACCATAGACACAGCAGGTGCAAAGGTCCTGTGCTCCTGAATAGGGAGAACAGAGAGATAAAAGGAGAGAGTTAACAACAAGGAAATGAAGACAAGGAGGTGAACGGGGGCCAGCGGGTAGAAAGGCCTACGGCACTTCGGGAACTGATGGTTGTTAGTGTGGTGGAAAGCCACTATGAGATTTTGAGTTGATTCCAATTTCATTTAAAAAAGAAAACAACCTGGCCCCTTGGAAACAGTGAGGGGCTGAGAAGAGTGAAATAATGAGAAGGAATGTGAAGGCAGGGAGAGGAGTTAGAAGACTATATATTGAAGTCAAGAGAAAAGGTGGTTTGCATTAGGGCAGGAGGAAGAGAGAAATTCCCTGCAAATCAGCGGTGACCTATGCAAGGCTTGCTGATGTGGGGGACAGAGAAGGGGACTTTGGGCTTAATTAAGGACCTAAATTTGAGGGAGTATAATATTAGGGATGGGGATTATGCAAAGCCAGGAGACTTGTTGAGGAATGGAGAGAGGACGAATGTGTGGATAAGAGAGAGGAAGATCCAAGGACCAGCTCAGGAGTAGAACGGGAAAGAGGAGAACCCAGCCATTTCCTACAAGACGTGACAATTAAGAAGCAGGGCACATTCAACCTTGTGAACTGTTTCTACAGCCTGTCGAACTGTTTGATCAACCTAGACTTCTCTTTTCCTCCTCTTCTGGAAATAGCCTTTTTGCTATTTGTGAAAGTTTTACCATTCATTNGCAAANNAGCAATTTTTAATTAGAAAGAATAAAATTATTGTAATATGATTTGTTAGTGCAAGACTCCAGGGGCATTAGTTCCTCCTTTGAGAGAAATGTTCTTGTGGAGAGGTCCCAGAAGCTCTCCATGCAATCATAACAAATTGAAAAGTTAAATAATTGTTCAGTTAATATGATTCATTTGAAGAAATAATCTGAGTGATTAAGGTAATGATGTTTTCCCCTTAATAACAAGGAATTTGCTTGTAATTACTCAGACAATTGTCTCTCTTTGAAGAAATTGTTTCTCTTCTTTTTTGAGATTATAATTACATCATTTCCCCTTCTCTTTCCTTCCTCCAAACTCTTCTATATATTCCTCCTTGCTCTCTTTCAAATTCATGGCCTCTATTTTCCATTAATTGTTGTTACATCCATATATGTTTACACACACGAGCGCGCACACACACACACACACACACACACACACATTCCTAAATGTATAAACACAACCTGTTCAGTCTGTGCAATGTTATTTGCATGTCTGTTTTCAGGGTTATTTGGGATTGGATAACCAATCCTGTGCTCTTCCCTGGGTAAGGACTGTCCCCCATTTAATGTCTTTGGACATGAAATTACAGCACAGTGACCTCTCACAGCAGTTGGCTGTCCTAATGCCAAAGAGTCTGGCTTCAATAACATAGCATTTTCATCTTACTGNTTCTCTTTGCTTTGGAATCCTGGGGCACTATGATGCTTATCCACGGGCAGGGTCTTCTTCAGGAGAACACTGCCCAGGAACTTTGATCTTTTCAGTAGCTCCATCAGCTCGGTTCGGTTCACGGATCCCTGAACTCATTCAAACACTTTTTCTTTTTCCTCAAGAGAGTCAGAGAAGAAATTTTGTTTCAAATCATTTCAGGACAAATGAAATTCATTCCTAAAGTTCAAAAATAGTCATGCCCCTGGGCTGTTGATCAACACCATGAGGAATAAATTCAAACCTGTGAGTTCACGGAGTCCTTTTGTGGAAGNTCAGACNGGCAGTCAAACATCTTGTTCAATGTTACTGAGTAGAGCACACGCCAATTCAGTGGCCGTGTGATTCCCCGAAGGCTCTGAAAGAAGCTGAATTTCTACCCCTATAAATAGCCTGTTATTCTGAAAATTCTGGAGGAAAAAGTCATTAATAATTCCACACAAATACTACTTGAAAGCATAAATTGCAATTCCCTTGGCCAGAGAAAGTAATAGGTTACTGCTACTTAATTTTGAAATGAGTACGCANTGTTCAACAATTTTTTCCCTTTAATTTATGTACCTTTCAGTCTGCCATCTTAACAGCAATTTTAATGGAGGTTTCTTTCCTGAGATATACAGTAATATCTAAATGTTCTGCTGAACTGTTGGGAGTGAGGCAATAGCTTCTTCTCTTGTATGGAGAGAGTAATGTGAAAATATATATATATGTATATATATATATATACACATATATATATTTGAATGCTTGGAGCCTTAATTAACATTTACCTATATTATTCTTTCAGAATTCTGGGAGAGATATGTGTTAGTAAAAATAGGTATCAAGTTGAGCCATGAAGCTATTTTTTTTAATAGTGAAAAAAGGCTGCTTTACAGTTTTCCAAAATAAATATGCTCTGGAAAGATCCAAGTACTTGCTATTTGTAAAATGTCAGTTTTGTATTCGGTCATATTGAAGAAAAACCACCACAGTGGGTAAAACACCTACATGTAGTGACTACATGGTTCCTTTTACACCGACCCCCTCCATTCTCTGGTTGTATTTTTCAATTTAAGAGAGTATAAAGTGTTAAAAAGTGAATTGCAGAGCTATGATAGAACAACCACAAATGTCTTAAAAATTAGCCACACAAAATACTTGTTCTTAGAGAAAATACTACGTGGAGTATTGCAGGAAGGCAAAGCCGATACTTTTCAGTCTTACACTTCCTAAATAACGTGTTTCTCCGTCTCCAGGCTTTGCTGGAGGTGGTCAACGACCTCTTCGAGGAACAGACTGACCTGGAGAAGATTGTCAAGAAAATAATGCATCGGGCCCAAACTCTGTTGAAATGTGAACGCTGTTCGGTTTTGCTTCTAGAAGACATTGAATCGCCAGTAAGTTACCCTNGGCTTTCCTTGGGNAGTCAAAGACTGGGCGGAAGAAAGTTAAGTTTATCCGCAGTTAAACTTGCCAGCATAGCGGCAGTGTTCACGCCTTCAGCCCAAGAGGGAACGTTTTTCATAAATGAGAGGCTCTTTCCTTTAGATGTGTTTCCCTTCTTATCTTGTCCTCATCCTGGAAACTAAACCCTTTAAGTGGATGGGGACCTTAGAGCCNGGTTATTTCCGTGTATCTAATAGAAGATGGCGCTCAGGTGTGCAATGATTCCCCAGCATCACACAACTAAATTAGAAGAGGCCAGGCGTACCCCCCTCCCATACACACCTCATCTTACTTACCCAGCACAGGGCAGGCTCCTCTCCNGTGTGCAGGGACTGCAGTAAAGGCAATGTCACTCAGCCCTCAGAGGATGGCAGGGAGCAAGCAAAGGACTAGAGCGAAGTTCCGGGCAGACTGTTGTGAGCCGGCTTAGCTGGGCTGTGCTCTGCAGTAGGTAGTCTCCCAGGATTTCTAGATTCTCTCACTGAGGCTTTGGGCTGGGACAAACCAGCCCAGAGCAGCCCACGCAGCGAGGAAAGTGCCTCACCTCACCTCGAAGTCTCTTTGTGCTCCAAAATGTAGA